>JASWHV010000320.1:57500-60000 GCA_030760725.1 Neostapfia colusana
ACATCCTACCGGCCTTGGGGACCTTCACTGAGATGAACACAGATGTGACGGTGCAACACGGATTTTGGCTTCGGGACACATTGTGCCATCCTTTTTGGGTGGATACATCATCCTGGTGCCAGATAAACGTGGCTGTGGCGTCCCCCGGGTATGGGTCGGATTGTTGGCTGGATGGTTACCGGTCCGTTTTCCTGTCGGGGTGGGCAGTGCTCAAACCAGATTCTTGTGGGCTTAGGGTGTTGTGGCCATACTATTTAGTGAACTGCATGTACCCAACGCTTGAAGATCTGGTTACACTGCCAGCCATCGCAATGGTGGGCTGGTGGCCGTACGGGTTCTTGTTTATCATGCGATGGTATGGCCCGGTAAGGGTATTACGGTGCACCCACCGTGTCTTCGGTGAGACGTGTTCTGGCCGCTGACAGGCTGCTGGTACATTTCAAGCTGTTGGCGAATGGGCGCGAAACTGTCGGATACGGGAAACACGGTGCACCCTCCGTGTCTTCGGTGAGACGTGTTCTGGTGGCTGAGAGGCTGCTGGTCATTTCAAGCTGTTGACGAATGGGTGCGAAACTGTGGGATACGGGAAACATGGAGCACCCACCTTTGTCTTCGGTGAGACGTGTTCCGGCGGCTGACAGGCTGCTGGTACATTTCAAGCTGTTGCGGAATGGGCGTGAAACTGTCGGATACAGGAAACACGGTGCACCCACCTTGGCTTCTGTGAGACGTGTTCCAGCGGCTGAGATGCTGCTGGTCATGTAAAGCTGTTTGCTGATGGGTGTGAAACTGTCGGATACGGGAAACACGGTTCTCCCACCTTGTCTCGGAGAGACGTGTTCCGGTGGCTGAGAGATGGGAAAACTCGTGAACATGTGTCCCGGGGGCGGACGGACCTCAACGGAACACACGTTCGGATGGTAAAACTTGATGGTTTTTCATGCGTGGATGGCCATCTGGGTCGAAATGAGGAAAGTTGGGAAAGTCGGTAAAACTCACTAACTGGGATCCCCGGTGGCCCGACGGGACCTTGGCTGAATAATCATTCGGACGGTGCATTTTGAAGGTTTTGGAATGCATGGATGGCCTCCTGGGTCGAAATCGGGAAAGTCGGGATCTCAGGAACTCGGGTCCAGGGATGCCGTACTGTACACAGCAGGAGGCCTCCGGAAAGAATACGGGAAGTCTGGGAACCCAAGTTGAAACTAGATAACCCACCCGTTTTGGAGGCTTGGCGCGGCCAAACCAGAAAAATACCACTTTTTGGGCTTCTCCCAAATAGTGCGCTCAGCAGTCCCAAAAATCCCCCATACTCCTGGGAGGGGGGGCGCTCCTAAGGTATATTAGGGGGAGGTGGTCTGTCAGCTCGGGGCAAAGTAGGATGATGTCGGATACTGAAAGGAACCTTGATTACCTCCCCTCGCGGTGTACTACATCCACCGGATCTCGGTGTTGGGATGATCCAAGGCTGCCAACATCCTACCGGCCTTGGGGACCTTCACTGAGATGAACACAGATGCGACGGTGCAACACGGATTTTGGCTTCGGGACACATTGTGCCACCCTTTTTGGGTGGATACATCATCCTGGTGCCAGATAAACGTGGCTGTGGCGTCCCCCGGGTATGGGACGGATTGTTGGCTGGATGGTTACCGGTCCGTTTTCCTGTCGGGGTGGGCAGTGCTCAAACCAGATTCTTGTGGGCTTATGGTGTTGTGGCCTTACTATTTAGTGAAGTGCATGTACCCAATGCTTGAAGATCTGGTTGCACTGTCAGCCATCGCAATGGTGGGCTGGTGGCCGTACGGATTCTGGTTTATCATGCGATGGTATGGACCGATACGGGTATTACGGTGCACCCACCGTGTCTTCGGTGAGATGTGTTCTGGCGGCTGACAGGCTGCTGGTACATTTCAAGCTGTTGGCGAATGGGCGCGAAACTGTCCGATATGGGAAACACGGCGCACCCTCCGTGTCTTCGGTGAGACGTGTTCTGGTGGCTGAGAGGCTGCTGGTCATTTCAAGCTGTTGGCGAATGGGTGCGAAACTGTCGGATATGGGACACACGGTGCACCCTCCTTGTCTTCGGAGAGATGTGTTCCGGTGGCTGAGAGGCTGCTGGTCATTTCAAGCTGTTGGCGAAGCGGTGTGATACTGTTGGATATGTGAAACATCGTGCACCCACCATGTCTTCGGTGAGATGTGTTCTGGCGGCTGAGAGGCTGCTGGTCATGTCAGGCTGTTGGCTGATGGGTGCGAAACTGTCGGAAACGGGAAACACGGTGCATCCACGTGTCTTCGGTGAGACGTGTTCAGGTGGCCGACAGGAAGCTGGTACATTTCGAGCTGTTGGCGAATGGGTGTGAAACTGTTGGATATGGGACACACGGTGCACCCGCCTTGTCTTTGGAGAGACGTGTTCCGGTGGCTGAGAGGCTGCTGGTCATTTCAAGCTGATGGTGATGCGGTGTGATACTGTTTGATACGTGAAACTTCGTGC
>JASWHV010000320.1:70000-77500 GCA_030760725.1 Neostapfia colusana
GCGACGGTGCAACACGGATTTTGGCTTTGGGACACATTGTGGCACCCTTTTTGGGTGGATACATCATCCTGGTGCCAGATAAACGTGGCTGTGGCGTCCCCCGGGTATGGGACGGATTGTTGGCTGGATGGTTACCGGTCCGTTTTCCTGTCGGGGTGGGCAGTGCTCAAACCAGATTCTTGTGGGCTTAGGGTGTTGTGGCCTTACTATTTAGTGAATTGCATGTACCCAATGCTTGAAGATCTGGTTGCACTGTCAGCCATCGCAATGGTGGGCTGGTGGCCGTACGGATTCTGGTTTATCATGCGATGGTATGGACCGATACGGGTATTACGGTGCACCCACCGTGTCTTCGGTGAGATGTGTTCTGGCGGCTGACAGGCTGCTGGTACATTTCAAGCTGTTGGCGAATGGGCGCGAAACTGTCCGATATGGGAAACACGGCGCACCCTCCGTGTCTTCGGTGAGACGTGTTCTGGTGGCTGAGAGGCTGCTGGTCATTTCAAGCTGTTGGCGAATGGGTGCGAAACTGTCGGATACGGGACACACGGTGCACCCTCCTTGTCTTCGGAGAGATGTGTTCCGGTGGCTGAGAGGCTGCTGGTCATTTCAAGCTGTTGGCGAAGCGGTGTGATACTGTTGGATATGTGAAACATCGTGCACCCACCATGTCTTCGGTGAGATGTGTTCTGGCGGCTGAGAGGCTGCTGGTCATGTCAGGCTGTTGGCTGATGGGTGCGAAACTGTCGGAAACGGGAAACACGGTGCATCCACGTGTCTTCGGTGAGACGTGTTCAGGTGGCCGACAGGCTGCTGGTACATTTCAAGCTGTTGGCGAACGGGCGCGAAACTGTCGGATACGGGAAACACGGTGCACCCATGGTGTCATCGGTGAGATGTGTTCTGGTGGCTGACAGGCTGCTGGTACATTTCAAGCTGTTGGCGAATGGGCGCGAAACTGTTGGATACGGGAAACACGGTGCACCTGTCGTGGCTTCGGTGAGACGTGTTCTGGCGGCTGAGAGGCTGCTGGTCATGTCAAGCTATTGGCTGATGGGTGTGAAACTGTCGGATATGGGAAACACGGTGCACCCACGTGTCTTCGGTGAGATGTGTTCAGGTGGCTGAGAGGCTGCCGGTCATTTCAAGCTGCTTGCGAAGTGGTGTGATACTGTTGGATACGTGAAACACCCACTGTGTCTTTGGTGAGACGTGTTCTGGTGGCTGACAGGCTGCTGGTACATTTCAAGCTGTTGGCGAATGGGTGTGAAACTGTTGGATATGGGACACACGGTGCACCCGCCTTGTCTTTGGAGAGACGTGTTCCGGTGGCTGAGAGGCTGCTGGTCATTTCAAGCTGATGGTGATGCGGTGTGATACTGTTTGATACGTGAAACTTCGTGCACCCACCTTGTCTTCGGTGAGATGCGTTCTGGCGGCTGAGAGGCTGCTGGTCATGTCAAGCTGTTGGCTGATGGGTGCGAAACTGTCGGAAACGGGAAACATGGTGCATCCATGTGTCTTCGGTGAGATGTGTTCCGGTGTCTTAGAGACTGCCGGTCATTTCAAGCTGTAAGTGAATGGTTGCGAAACTGTGGGATATGGAAAACACGGTGCACCCACCGTGTCTTCGGTGAGACGTGTTCTGGTGGCTGACAGGCTGCTGGTACATTTCAAGCTGTTGGCGAATGGGCGCGAAACTGTCGGATACGGGAAACACGGTGCACCCTCCGTGTCTTCGGTGAGACGTGTTCTGGTGGCTGAGAGGCTGCTGGTCATTTCAAGCTGTTGGCGAATCGGTGCAAAACTGTCGGATACGGTAAACATGGTGCACCCGCCGTGGCTTCGGTGAGATGTGTTCCGGTGGCTGAGAAGCTGCTGGTCATTTCAAGCTGTTGGCGAATGGGTGCAAAACTGTCGGATAAGGGACACATGGTGCACCCACCCTCGTCTTCAGAGAGACGTGTTCCTGTGGCTGAGAGGCTGCTGGTCATTTCAAGCTGTTGGCGAAGCGGTGCGATTCTGTTGGATACGTGAAACATGGTGCACCCACCTTGTCTTCGGTGAGACGTGTTCCGGCGGCTGAGAGATGGGAAAACTCGTGAACATGTGTCCCGGGGGCGGACGGACCTCAACGGAACACACGTTCGGATGGTAAAACTTGATGGTTTTTCATGCGTGGATGGCCATCTGGGTCGAAATGAGGAAAGTTGGGAAAGTTGGTAAAACTCACTAACTGGGATCCCCGGTGGCCCGACGGGACCTTGGCTGAATAATCATTCGGACGGTGCATTTTGAAGGTTTTGGAATGCATGGATGGCCTCCTGGGTCGAAATCGGGAAAGTCGGGATCTCAGGAACTCGGGTCCAGGGATGCCGTACTGTACACAGCAGGAGGCCTCCGGAAAGAATACGGGAAGTCTGGGAACCCAAGTTGAAACTAGATAACCCACCCGTTTTGGAGGCTTGGCGCGGCAAAACCAGAAAAATACCACTTTTTGGGCTTCTCCCAAATAGTGCGCTCAGCAGTCCCAAAAATCCCCCATACTCCTGGGAGGGGGGGCGCTCCTAAGGTATATTAGGGGGAGGTGGTCTGTCAGCTCGGGGCAAAGTAGGATGATGTCGGATACTGAAAGGAACCTTGATTACCTCCCCTCGCGGTGTACTACATCCACCGGATCTCGGTGTTGGGATGATCCAAGGCTGCCAACATCCTACCGGCCTTGGGGACCTTCACTGAGATGAACACAGATGCGACGGTGCAACACGGATTTTGGCTTTGGGACACATTGTGCCACCCTTTTTGGGTGGATACATCATCCTGGTGCCAGATAAACGTGGCTGTGGCGTCCCCCGGGTATGGGACGGATTGTTGGCTGGATGGTTACCGGTCCGTTTTCCTGTCGGGGTGGGCAGTGCTCAAACCAGATTCTTGTGGGCTTAGGGTGTTGTGGCCTTACTATTTAGTGAATTGCATGTACCCAATGCTTGAAGATCTGGTTGCACTGTCAGCCATCGCAATGGTGGGCTGGTGGCCGTACGGATTCTGGTTTATCATGCGATGGTATGGACCGATACGGGTATTACGGTGCACCCACCGTGTCTTCGGTGAGATGTGTTCTGGCGGCTGACAGGCTGCTGGTACATTTCAAGCTGTTGGCGAATGGGCGCGAAACTGTCCGATATGGGAAACACGGCGCACCCTCTGTGTCTTCGGTGAGACGTGTTCTGGTGGCTGAGAGGCTGCTGGTCATTTCAAGCTGTTGGTGAATGGGTGCGAAACTGTCGGATACGGGACACACGGTGCACCCTCCTTGTCTTCGGAGAGATGTGTTCCGGTGGCTGAGAGGCTGCTGGTCATTTCAAGCTGTTGGCGAAGCGGTGTGATACTGTTGGATATGTGAAACATCGTGCACCCACCATGTCTTCGGTGAGATGTGTTCTGGCGGCTGAGAGGCTGCTGGTCATGTCAGGCTGTTGGCTGATGGGTGTGAAACTGTCGGAAACGGGAAACACGGTGCATCCACGTGTCTTCGGTGAGACGTGTTCAGGTGGCCGACAGGCTGCTGGTACATTTCAAGCTGTTGGCGAACGGGCGCGAAACTGTTGGATACGGGAAACACGGTGCACCCATGGTGTCATCGGTGAGATGTGTTCTGGTGGCTGACAGGCTGCTGGTACATTTCAAGCTGTTGGCGAATGGGCGCGAAACTGTTGGATACGGGAAACACGGTGCCCCTGTCGTGGCTTCGGTGAGACGTGTTCTGGCGGCTGAGAGGCTGCTGGTCATGTCAAGCTATTGGCTGATGGGTGTGAAACTGTCGGATATGGGAAACACGGTGCACCCACGTGTCTTCGGTGAGATGTGTTCAGGTGGCTGAGAGGCTGCCGGTCATTTCAAGCTGCTTGCGAAGTGGTGTGATACTGTTGGATACGTGAAACACCCACTGTGTCTTTGGTGAGACGTGTTCCGGTGGCTGACAGGCTGCTGGTACATTTCAAGCTGTTGGCGAATGGGTGTGAAACTGTTGGATATGGGACACACGGTGCACCCGCCTTGTCTTTGGAGAGACGTGTTCCGGTGGCTGAGAGGCTGCTGGTCATTTCAAGCTGATGGTGATGCGGTGTGATACTGTTTGATACGTGAAACTTCGTGCACCCACCTTGTCTTCGGTGAGATGCGTTCTGGCGGCTGAGAGGCTGCTGGTCATGTCAAGCTGTTGGCTGATGGGTGCGAAACTGTCGGAAACGGGAAACATGGTGCATCCATGTGTCTTCGGTGAGATGTGTTCCGGTGTCTTAGAGACTGCCGGTCATTTCAAGCTGTAAGTGAATGGTTTCGAAACTGTGGGATATGGAAAACACGGTGCACCCACCGTGTCTTCGGTGATACGTGTTCTGGCCGCTGACAGGCTGCTGGTACATTTCAAGCTGTTGGCGAATGGGCGCGAAACTGTTGGATACGGGAAACACGGTGCACCCTCCGTGTCTTCGGTGAGACGTGTTCTGGTGGCTGAGAGGCTGCTGGTCATTTCAAGCTGTTGACGAATGGGTGCGAAACTGTGGGATACGGGAAACATGGAGCACCCACCTTTGTCTTCGGTGAGACGTGTTCCGGCGGCTGACAGGCTGCTGGTACATTTCAAGTAGTTGCGGAATGGGCGTGAAACTGTCGGATACAGGAAACACGGTGCACCCACCTTGGCTTCTGTGAGACGTGTTCCAGCGGCTGAGATGCTGCTGGTCATGTAAAGCTGTTTGCTGATGGGTGTGAAACTGTCGGATACGGGAAACACGGTGCTCCCACCTTGTCTCGGAGAGACGTGTTCCGGTGGCTGAGAGATGGGAAAACTCGTGAACATGTGTCCCGGGGGCGGACGGACCTCAACGGAACACACGTTCGGATGGTAAAACTTGATGGTTTTTCATGCGTGGATGGCCATCTGGGTCGAAATGAGGAAAGTTGGGAAAGTCGGTAAAACTCACTAACTGGGATCCCCGGTGGCCCGACGGGACCTTGGCTGAATAATCATTCGGACGGTGCATTTTGAAGGTTTTGGAATGCATGGATGGCCTCCTGGGTCGAAATCGGGAAAGTCGGGATCTCAGGAACTCGGGTCCAGGGATGCCGTACTGTACACAGCAGGAGGCCTCCGGAAAGAATACGGGAAGTCTGGGAACCCAAGTTGAAACTAGATAACCCACCCGTTTTGGAGGCTTGGCGCGGCCAAACCAGAAAAATACCACTTTTTGGGCTTCTCCCAAATAGTGCGCTCAGCAGTCCCAAAAATCCCCCATACTCCTGGGAGGGGGGGCGCTCCTAAGGTATATTAGGGGGAGGTGGTCTGTCAGCTCGGGGCAAAGTAGGATGATGTCGGATACTGAAAGGAACCTTGATTACCTCCCCTCGCGGTGTACTACATCCACCGGATCTCGGTGTTGGGATGATCCAAGGCTGCCAACATCCTACCGGCCTTGGGGACCTTCACTGAGATGAACACAGATGCGACGGTGCAACACGGATTTTGGCTTCGGGACACATTGTGCCACCCTTTTTGGGTGGATACATCATCCTGGTGCCAGATAAACGTGGCTGTGGCGTCCCCCGGGTATGGGACGGATTGTTGGCTGGATGGTTACCGGTCCGTTTTCCTGTCGGGGTGGGCAGTGCTCAAACCAGATTCTTGTGGGCTTATGGTGTTGTGGCCTTACTATTTAGTGAATTGCATGTACCCAATGCTTGAAGATCTGGTTGCACTGTCAGCCATCGCAATGGTGGGCTGGTGGCCGTACGGATTCTGGTTTATCATGCGATGGTATGGACCAATACGGGTATTACGGTGCACCCACCGTGTCTTCGGTGAGATGTGTTCTGGCGGCTGACAGGCTGCTGGTACATTTCAAGCTGTTGGCGAATGGGCGCGAAACTGTCCGATATGGGAAACACGGCGCACCCTCCGTGTCTTCGGTGAGACGTGTTCTGGTGGCTGAGAGGCTGCTGGTCATTTCAAGCTGTTGGCGAATGGGTGCGAAACTGTCGGATACGGGACACACGGTGCACCCTCCTTGTCTTCGGAGAGATGTGTTCCGGTGGCTGAGAGGCTGCTGGTCATTTCAAGCTGTTGGCGAAGCGGTGTGATACTGTTGGATATGTGAAACATCGTGCACCCACCATGTCTTCGGTGAGATGTGTTCTGGCGGCTGAGAGGCTGCTGGTCATGTCAGGCTGTTGGCTGATGGGTGCGAAACTGTCGGAAACGGGAAACACGGTGCATCCACGTGTCTTCGGTGAGACGTGTTCAGGTGGCCGACAGGCTGCTGGTACATTTCAAGCTGTTGGCGAATGGGTGTGAAACTGTTGGATATGGGACACACGGTGCACCCGCCTTGTCTTTGGAGAGACGTGTTCCGGTGGCTGAGAGGCTGCTGGTCATTTCAAGCTGATGGTGATGCGGTGTGATACTGTTTGATACGTGAAACTTCGTGCACCCACCTTGTCTTCGGTGAGATGCGTTCTGGCGGCTGAGAGGCTGCTGGTCATGTCAAGCTGTTGGCTGATGGGTGCGAAACTGTCGGAAACGGGAAACATGGTGCATCCATGTGTCTTCGGTGAGATGTGTTCCGGTGTCTTAGAGACTGCCGGTCATTTCAAGCTGTAAGTGAATGGTTGCGAAACTGTGGGATATGGAAAACACGGTGCACCCACCGTGTCTTCGGTGAGACGTGTTCTGGCCGCTGACAGGCTGCTGGTACATTTCAAGCTGTTGGCGAATGGGCGCGAAACTGTCGGATACGGGAAACACGGTGCACCCTCCGTGTCTTCGGTGAGACGTGTTCTGGTGGCTGAGAGGCTGCTGGTCATTTCAAGCTGTTGGCGAATCGGTGCAAAACTGTCGGATACGGTAAACATGGTGCACCCGCCGTGGCTTCGGTGAGATGTGTTCCGGTGGCTGAGAAGCTGCTGGTCATTTCAAGCTGTTGGCGAATGGGTGCAAAACTGTCGGATAAGGGACACATGGTGCACCCACCCTCGTCTTCAGAGAGACGTGTTCCTGTGGCTGAGAGGCTGCTGGTCATTTCAAGCTGTTGGCGAAGCGGTGCGATTCTGTTGGATACGTGAAACATGGTGCACCCACCTTGTCTTCGGTGAGACGTGTTCCGGCGGCTGAGAGGATGCTGGTCATGACAAGCTGTTGGCTGATGGGTGCGAAACTGTCGGATACGGGAAACATGGTGCACCCACCGTGTCTTCGGTGAGATGTGTTCTGGTGTCTGAGAGGCTGCTGGTCATCTCAAGCTGTTGGCTGATGGGTGTGAAACTGTTGGATACGTGAAACATGGTGCACCCACCTTGTCTTTGGTGAGACGTGTTACGGTGGCTGAGAGGCTGCTGGTCATGTCAAGCTGTTGGTGAATGGGCGTGAAACTGTTGGATACGGGAAACACGCAGCACCCACTGTGTCTTTGGTGAGATGTGTTCTGGCGGCTGAGAGGCTGCTGG
>JASWHV010000320.1:85000-87500 GCA_030760725.1 Neostapfia colusana
ATGAACACAGATGTGACGGTGCAACACGGATTTTGGCTTCGGGACACATTGTGCCATCCTTTTTGGGTGGATACATCATCCTGGTGCCAGATAAACGTGGCTGTGGCGTCCCCCGGGTATGGGTCAGATTGTTGGCTGGATGGTTACCGGTCCGTTTTCCTGTCGGGGTGGGCAGTGCTCAAACCAGATTCTTGTGGGCTTAGGGTGTTGTGGCCATACTATTTAGTGAACTGCATGTACCCAACGCTTGAAGATCTGGTTACACTGCCAGCCATCGCAATGGTGGGCTGGTGGCCGTACGGGTTCTTGTTTATCATGCGATGGTATGGCCCGGTAAGGGTATTACGGTGCACCCACCGTGTCTTCGGTGAGACGTGTTCTGGCCGCTGACAGGCTGCTGGTACATTTCAAGCTGTTGGCGAATGGGCGCGAAACTGTCGGATACGGGAAACACGGTGCACCCTCCGTGTCTTCGGTGAGACGTGTTCTGGTGGCTGAGAGGCTGCTGGTCATTTCAAGCTGTTGACGAATGGGTGCGAAACTGTGGGATACGGGAAACATGGAGCACCCACCTTTGTCTTCGGTGAGACGTGTTCCGGCGGCTGACAGGCTGCTGGTACATTTCAAGCTGTTGCGGAATGGGCGTGAAACTGTCGGATACAGGAAACACGGTGCACCCACCTTGGCTTCTGTGAGACGTGTTCCAGCGGCTGAGATGCTGCTGGTCATGTAAAGCTGTTTGCTGATGGGTGTGAAACTGTCGGATACGGGAAACACGGTGCTCCCACCTTGTCTCGGAGAGACGTGTTCCGGTGGCTGAGAGATGGGAAAACTCGTGAACATGTGTCCCGGGGGCGGACGGACCTCAACGGAACACACGTTCGGATGGTAAAACTTGATGGTTTTTCATGCGTGGATGGCCATCTGGGTCGAAATGAGGAAAGTTGGGAAAGTCGGTAAAACTCACTAACTGGGATCCCCGGTGGCCCGACGGGACCTTGGCTGAATAATCATTCGGACGGTGCATTTTGAAGGTTTTGGAATGCATGGATGGCCTCCTGGGTCGAAATCGGGAAAGTCGGGATCTCAGGAACTCGGGTCCAGGGATGCCGTACTGTACACAGCAGGAGGCCTCCGGAAAGAATACGGGAAGTCTGGGAACCCAAGTTGAAACTAGATAACCCACCCGTTTTGGAGGCTTGGCGCGGCAAAACCAGAAAAATACCACTTTTTGGGCTTCTCCCAAATAGTGCGCTCAGCAGTCCCAAAAATCCCCCATACTCCTGGGAGGGGGGGCGCTCCTAAGGTATATTAGGGGGAGGTGGTCTGTCAGCTCGGGGCAAAGTAGGATGATGTCGGATACTGAAAGGAACCTTGATTACCTCCCCTCGCGGTGTACTACATCCACCGGATCTCGGTGTTGGGATGATCCAAGGCTGCCAACATCCTACCGGCCTTGGGGACCTTCACTGAGATGAACACAGATGCGACGGTGCAACACGGATTTTGGCTTCGGGACACATTGTGCCACCCTTTTTGGGTGGATACATCATCCTGGTGCCAGATAAACGTGGCTGTGGCGTCCCCCGGGTATGGGACAGATTGTTGGCTGGATGGTTACCGGTCCGTTTTCCTGTCGGGGTGGGCAGAGCTCAAACCAGATTCTTGTGGGCTTAGGGTGTTGTGGCCTTACTATTTAGTGAATTGCATGTACCCAATGCTTGAAGATCTGGTTGCACTGTCAGCCATCGCAATGGTGGGCTGGTGGCCGTACGGATTCTGGTTTATCATGCGATGGTATGGACCGATACAGGTATTACGGTGCACCCACCGTGTCTTCGGTGAGATGTGTTCTGGCGGCTGACAGGCTGCTGGTACATTTCAAGCTGTTGGCGAATGGGCGTGAAACTGTCCGATATGGGAAACACGGCGCACCCTCCGTGTCTTCGGTGAGACGTGTTCTGGTGGCTGAGAGGCTGCTGGTCATTTCAAGCTGTTGGCGAATGGGTGCGAAACTGTCGGATACGGGACACACGGTGCACCCTCCTTGTCTTCGGAGAGATGTGTTCCGGTGGCTGAGAGGCTGCTGGTCATTTCAAGCTGTTGGCGAAGCGGTGTGATACTGTTGGATATGTGAAACATCGTGCACCCACCATGTCTTCGGTGAGATGTGTTCTGGCGGCTGAGAGGCTGCTGGTCATGTCAGGCTGTTGGCTGATGGGTGCGAAACTGTCGGAAACGGGAAACACGGTGCATCCACGTGTCTTCGGTGAGACGTGTTCAGGTGGCCGACAGGCTGCTGGTACATTTCAAGCTGTTGGCGAACGGGCGTGAAACTGTCGGATACGGGAAACACGGTGCACCCATGGTGTCATCGGTGAGATGTGTTCTGGTGGCTGACAGGCTGCTGGTACATTTCAAGCTGTTGGCGAATGGGCGCGAAACTGTTGGATACGGGAAACACGGTGCACCTGTCGTGGCTTCGGTGAGACGTGTTCTG
>JASWHV010000320.1:92500-95000 GCA_030760725.1 Neostapfia colusana
ATGGACCGATACGGGTATTACGGTGCACCCACCGTGTCTTCGGTGAGATGTGTTCTGGCGGCTGACAGGCTGCTGGTACATTTCAAGCTGTTGGCGAATGGGCGCGAAACTGTCCGATATGGGAAACACGGCGCACCCTCTGTGTCTTCGGTGAGACGTGTTCTGGTGGCTGAGAGGCTGCTGGTCATTTCAAGCTGTTGGCGAATGGGTGCGAAACTGTCGGATACGGGACACACGGTGCACCCTCCTTGTCTTGGGAGAGATGTGTTCCGGTGGCTGAGAGGCTGCTGGTCATTTCAAGCTGTTGGCGAAGCGGTGTGATACTGTTGGATATGTGAAACATCGTGCACCCACCATGTCTTCGGTGAGATGTGTTCTGGCGGCTGAGAGGCTGCTGGTCATGTCAGGCTGTTGGCTGATGGGTGCGAAACTGTCGGAAACGGGAAACACGGTGCATCCACGTGTCTTCGGTGAGACGTGTTCAGGTGGCCGACAGGCTGCTGGTACATTTCAAGCTGTTGGCGAACGGGCGCGAAACTGTTGGATACGGGAAACACGGTGCACCCATGGTGTCATCGGTGAGATGTGTTCTGGTGGCTGACAGGCTGCTGGTACATTTCAAGCTGTTGGCGAATGGGCGCGAAACTGTTGGATACGGGAAACACGGTGCCCCTGTCGTGGCTTCGGTGAGACGTGTTCTGGCGGCTGAGAGGCTGCTGGTCATGTCAAGCTATTGGCTGATGGGTGTGAAACTGTCGGATATGGGAAACACGGTGCACCCACGTGTCTTCGGTGAGATGTGTTCAGGTGGCTGAGAGGCTGCCGGTCATTTCAAGCTGCTTGCGAAGTGGTGTGATACTGTTGGATATGTGAAACACCCACTGTGTCTTTGGTGAGACGTGTTCCGGTGGCTGACAGGCTGCTGGTACATTTCAAGCTGTTGGCGAATGGGTGTGAAACTGTTGGATATGGGACACACGGTGCACCCGCCTTGTCTTTGGAGAGACGTGTTCCGGTGGCTGAGAGGCTGCTGGTCATTTCAAGCTGATGGTGATGCGGTGTGATACTGTTTGATACGTGAAACTTCGTGCACCCACCTTGTCTTCAGTGAGATGCGTTCTGGCGGCTGAGAGGCTGCTGGTCATGTCAAGCTGTTGGCTGATGGGTGCGAAACTGTCGGAAACGGGAAACATGGTGCATCCATGTGTCTTCGGTGAGATGTGTTCCGGTGTCTTAGAGACTGCCGGTCATTTCAAGCTGTAAGTGAATGGTTTCGAAACTGTGGGATATGGAAAACACGGTGCACCCACCGTGTCTTCGGTGAGACGTGTTCTGGCCGCTGACAGGCTGCTGGTACATTTCAAGCTGTTGGCGAATGGGCGCGAAACTGTTGGATACGGGAAACACGGTGCACCCTCCGTGTCTTCGGTGAGACGTGTTCTGGTGGCTGAGAGGCTGCTGGTCATTTCAAGCTGTTGACGAATGGGTGCGAAACTGTGGGATACGGGAAACATGGAGCACCCACCTTTGTCTTCGGTGAGACGTGTTCCGGCGGCTGACAGGCTGCTGGTACATTTCAAGCTGTTGCGGAATGGGCGTGAAACTGTCGGATACAGGAAACACGGTGCACCCACCTTGGCTTCTGTGAGACGTGTTCCAGCGGCTGAGATGCTGCTGGTCATGTAAAGCTGTTTGCTGATGGGTGTGAAACTGTCGGATACGGGAAACACGGTGCTCCCACCTTGTCTCGGAGAGACGTGTTCCGGTGGCTGAGAGATGGGAAAACTCGTGAACATGTGTCCCGGGGGCGGACGGACCTCAACGGAACACACGTTCGGATGGTAAAACTTGATGGTTTTTCATGCGTGGATGGCCATCTGGGTCGAAATGAGGAAAGTTGGGAAAGTCGGTAAAACTCACTAACTGGGATCCCCGGTGGCCCGACGGGACCTTGGCTGAATAATCATTCGGACGGTGCATTTTGAAGGTTTTGGAATGCATGGATGGCCTCCTGGGTCGAAATCGGGAAAGTCGGGATCTCAGGAACTCGGGTCCAGGGATGCCGTACTGTACACAGCAGGAGGCCTCCAGAAAGAATACGGGAAGTCTGGGAACCCAAGTTGAAACTAGATAACCCACCCGTTTTGGAGGCTTGGCGCGGCCAAACCAGAAAAATACCACTTTTTGGGCTTCTCCCAAATAGTGCGCTCAGCAGTCCCAAAAATCCCCCATACTCCTGGGAGGGGGGGCGCTCCTAAGGTATATTAGGGGGAGGTGGTCTGTCAGCTCGGGGCAAAGTAGGATGATGTCGGATACTGAAAGGAACCTTGATTACCTCCCCTCGCGGTGTACTACATCCACCGGATCTCGGTGTTGGGATGATCCAAGGCTGCCAACATCCTACCGGCCTTGGGGACCTTCACTGAGATGAACACAGATGCGACGGTGCAACACGGATTTTGGCTTCGGGACACATTGTGCCACCCTTTTTGGGTGGATA
>JASWHV010000321.1:0-5000 GCA_030760725.1 Neostapfia colusana
CCGCGTCAGCCTTTTATCTAATAAATGCGCCCCTCCCAGAAGTCGGGGTTTGTTGCACGTATTAGCTCTAGAATTACTACGGTTATCCGAGTAGCACATACCATCAAACAAACTATAACTGATTTAATGAGCCATTCGCAGTTTCACAGTTTGAATTAGTTCATACTTGCACATGCATGGCTTAATCTTTGAGACAAGCATATGACTACTGGCAGGATCAACCAGGTAGCACGTCCTCACAGACAAGTTGGCTGCAGCTACCAGCAGTGATAGACCACAGGGTCTAACAACAGTGGCAGCCACACCAACTGTCATGTTTCGGAAGGGACTTTTCTCAGGACAAGGCACCTTTGGGCCACGAGCCTTTACAGTTAGCATCATCCGGGACCAAGAGCAAAAGCAAGGTTTCCTTAAGATGACAGCTTATATGGCCAGCACCACAAGGAAACACCGCAAGTGCTATATAACCAACACAATACGCCAAAAGGACGCACATGACAAAGGCAACTTCTATGACAGTCCACTTCCCATAGGATGGGTAGCAGAATACAAGCACTCACAAACGGCACGGGTATGAGAAACCTTTACAACTGAAGGGACATGGCACCAGGAGTCAGCCGAACAACCACACGGGGGGCCTCCTGGCAGCCACATGTCCATCACAACTCATGCGCCACCGTAGCCACAACGGTTAAGCCACCAGAACATCCCACCATGCTAAGCACGACAGATCTGCTGTGAAGACGGCAACCAAAGGTCCACAGAGCACGAGAACATCGAAACCCTAATGTTTCACACCCGTTCGCCATCAGCTTGAAATGACCAGCAGCCTCTCAGCCGCCAGAACACATCTCACCAAAGACACAGTGGGTGCTGCGTGTTTCCCGTATCCAACAGTTTCACGCCCATTCACCAACAGCTTGACATGACCAGCAGCCTCTCAGCCACCGTAACACGTCTCACCAAAGACAAGGTGGGTGCACCATGTTTCACGTATCCAACAGTTTCACACCCATCAGCCAACAGCTTGAGATGACCAGCAGCCTCTCAGACACCAGAACACATCTCACCGAAGACACGGTGGGTGCACCATGTTTCCCGTATCCGACAGTTTCGCACCCATCAGCCAACAGCTTGTCATGACCAGCATCCTCTCAGCCGCCGGAACACGTCTCACCGAAGACAAGGTGGGTGCACCATGTTTCACGTATCCAACAGAATCGCACCGCTTCGCCAACAGCTTGAAATGACCAGCAGCCTCTCAGCCACAGGAACACGTCTCTCTGAAGACGAGGGTGGGTGCACCATGTGTCCCTTATCCGACAGTTTTGCACCCATTCGCCAACAGCTTGAAATGACCAGCAGCTTCTCAGCCACCGGAACACATCTCACCGAAGCCACGGCGGGTGCACCGTGTTTACCGTATCCGACAGTTTTGCACCGATTCGCCAACAGCTTGAAATGACCAGCAGCCTCTCAGCCACCAGAACACGTCTCACCGAAGACACGGAGGGTGCACCGTGTTTCCCGTATCCGACAGTTTCGCGCCCATTCGCCAACAGCTTGAAATGTACCAGCAGCCTGTCAGCCACCAGAACACGTCTCACCGAAGACACGGTGGGTGCACCGTGTTTTCCATATCCCACAGTTTCGCAACCATTCACTTACAGCTTGAAATGACCGGCAGTCTCTAAGACACCGGAACACATCTCACCGAAGACACATGGATGCACCATGTTTCCCGTTTCCGACAGTTTCGCACCCATCAGCCAACAGCTTGACATGACCAGCAGCCTCTCAGCCGCCAGAACGCATCTCACCGAAGACAAGGTGGGTGCACGAAGTTTCACGTATCAAACAGTATCACACCGCATCACCATCAGCTTGAAATGACCAGCAGCCTCTCAGCCACCGGAACACGTCTCTCCAAAGACAAGGCGGGTGCACCGTGTGTCCCATATCCAACAGTTTCACACCCATTCGCCAACAGCTTGAAATGTACCAGCAGCCTGTCAGCCACCGGAACACGTCTCACCAAAGACACAGTGGGTGTTTCACGTATCCAACAGTATCACACCACTTCGCAAGCAGCTTGAAATGACCGGCAGCCTCTCAGCCACCTGAACACATCTCACCGAAGACACGTGGGTGCACCGTGTTTCCCATATCCGACAGTTTCACACCCATCAGCCAATAGCTTGACATGACCAGCAGCCTCTCAGCCGCCAGAACACGTCTCACCGAAGCCACGACAGGTGCACCGTGTTTCCCGTATCCAACAGTTTCGCGCCCATTCGCCAACAGCTTGAAATGTACCAGCAGCCTGTCAGCCACCAGAACACATCTCACCGATGACACCATGGGTGCACCGTGTTTCCCGTATCCGACAGTTTCGCGCCCGTTCGCCAACAGCTTGAAATGTACCAGCAGCCTGTCGGCCACCTGAACACGTCTCACCGAAGACACGTGGATGCACCGTGTTTCCCGTTTCCGACAGTTTCGCACCCATCAGCCAACAGCCTGACATGACCAGCAGCCTCTCAGCCGCCAGAACACATCTCACCGAAGACATGGTGGGTGCACGATGTTTCACATATCCAACAGTATCACACCGCTTCGCCAACAGCTTGAAATGACCAGCAGCCTCTCAGCCACCGGAACACATCTCTCCGAAGACAAGGAGGGTGCACCGTGTGTCCCGTATCCGACAGTTTCGCACCCATTCGCCAACAGCTTGAAATGACCAGCAGCCTCTCAGCCACCAGAACACGTCTCACCGAAGACACGGAGGGTGCGCCGTGTTTCCCATATCGGACAGTTTCGCGCCCATTCGCCAACAGCTTGAAATGTACCAGCAGCCTGTCAGCCGCCAGAACACATCTCACCGAAGACACGGTGGGTGCACCGTAATACCCGTATCGGTCCATACCATCGCATGATAAACCAGAATCCGTACGGCCACCAGCCCACCATTGCGATGGCTGACAGTGCAACCAGATCTTCAAGCATTGGGTACATGCAATTCACTAAATAGTAAGGCCACAACACCCTAAGCCCACAAGAATCTGGTTTGAGCACTGCCCACCCCGACAGGAAAACGGACCGGTAACCATCCAGCCAACAATCCGTCCCATACCCGGGGGACGCCACAGCCACGTTTATCTGGCACCAGGATGATGTATCCACCCAAAAAGGGTGGCACAATGTGTCCCGAAGCCAAAATCCGTGTTGCACCGTCGCATCTGTGTTCATCTCAGTGAAGGTCCCCAAGGCCGGTAGGATGTTGGCAGCCTTGGATCATCCCAACACCGAGATCCGGTGGATGTAGTACACCGCGAGGGGAGGTAATCAAGGTTCCTTTCAGTATCCGACATCATCCTACTTTGCCCCGAGCTGACAGACCACCTCCCCCTAATATACCTTAGGAGCGCCCCCCCTCCCAGGAGTATGGGGGATTTTTGGGACTGCTGAGCGCACTATTTGGGAGAAGCCCAAAAAGTGGTATTTTTCTGGTTTTGCCGCGCCAAGCCTCCAAAACGGGTGGGTTATCTAGTTTCAACTTGGGTTCCCAGACTTCCCGTATTCTTTCCGGAGGCCTCCTGCTGTGTACAGTACGGCATCCCTGGACCCGAGTTCCTGAGATCCCGACTTTCCCGATTTCGACCCAGGAGGCCATCCATGCATTCCAAAACCTTCAAAATGCACCGTCCGAATGATTATTCAGCCAAGGTCCCGTCGGGCCACCGGGGATCCCAGTTAGTGAGTTTTACCGACTTTCCCAACTTTCCTCATTTCGACCCAGATGGCCATCCACGCATGAAAAACCATCAAGTTTTACCATCCGAACGTGTGTTCCATTGAGGTCCGTCCGCCCCCGGGACACATGTTCACGAGTTTTCCCATCTCTCAGCCACCGGAACACGTCTCTCCGAGACAAGGTGGGAGCACCGTGTTTCCCGTATCCGACAGTTTCACACCCATCAGCAAACAGCTTTACATGACCAGCAGCATCTCAGCCGCTGGAACACGTCTCACAGAAGCCAAGGTGGGTGCACCGTGTTTCCTGTATCCGACAGTTTCACGCCCATTCCGCAACAGCTTGAAATGTACCAGCAGCCTGTCAGCCGCCGGAACACGTCTCACCGAAGACAAAGGTGGGTGCTCCATGTTTCCCGTATCCCACAGTTTCGCACCCATTCGTCAACAGCTTGAAATGACCAGCAGCCTCTCAGCCACCAGAACACGTCTCACCGAAGACACGGAGGGTGCACCGTGTTTCCCGTATCCGACAGTTTCGCGCCCATTCGCCAACAGCTTGAAATGTACCAGCAGCCTGTCAGCGGCCAGAACACGTCTCACCGAAGACACGGTGGGTGCACCGTAATACCCTTACCGGGCCATACCATCGCATGATAAACAAGAACCCGTACGGCCACCAGCCCACCATTGCGATGGCTGGCAGTGTAACCAGATCTTCAAGCGTTGGGTACATGCAGTTCACTAAATAGTATGGCCACAACACCCTAAGCCCACAAGAATCTGGTTTGAGCACTGCCCACCCCGACAGGAAAACGGACCGGTAACCATCCAGCCAACAATCTGACCCATACCCGGGGGACGCCACAGCCACGTTTATCTGGCACCAGGATGATGTATCCACCCAAAAAGGATGGCACAATGTGTCCCGAAGCCAAAATCCGTGTTGCACCGTCACATCTGTGTTCATCTCAGTGAAGGTCCCCAAGGCCGGTAGGATGTTGGCAGCCTTGGATCATCCAAACACCAAGATCCGGTGGATGTAGTACACCGCGAGGGGAGGTAATCAAGGTTCCTTTCAGTATCCGACATCATCCTACTTTGCCCCGAGCTGACAGACCACCTTCCCCTAATATACCTTAGGAGCGCCCCCCCTCCCAGGAGTATGGGGGATTTTTGGGACTGCTGAGCGCACTATTTGGGAGAAGCCCAAAAAGTGGTATTTTTCTGGTTTTGCCGCGCCA
>JASWHV010000321.1:12500-15000 GCA_030760725.1 Neostapfia colusana
TCCCGTATCCGACAGTTTCGCACCCATCAGCCAACAGCTTGTCATGACCAGCATCCTCTCAGCCGCCGGAACACGTCTCACCGAAGACAAGGTGGGTGCACCATGTTTCACGTATCCAACAGAATCGCACCGCTTCGCCAACAGCTTGAAATGACCAGCAGCCTCTCAGCCACAGGAACACGTCTCTCTGAAGACGAGGGTGGGTGCACCATGTGTCCCTTATCCGACAGTTTTGCACCCATTCGCCAACAGCTTGAAATGACCAGCAGCTTCTCAGCCACCGGAACACATCTCACCGAAGCCACGGCGGGTGCACCGTGTTTACCGTATCCGACAGTTTTGCACCGATTCGCCAACAGCTTGAAATGACCAGCAGCCTCTCAGCCACCAGAACACGTCTCACCGAAGACACGGAGGGTGCACCGTGTTTCCCGTATCCGACAGTTTCGCGCCCATTCGCCAACAGCTTGAAATGTACCAGCAGCCTGTCAGCCACCAGAACACGTCTCACCGAAGACACGGTGGGTGCACCGTGTTTTCCATATCCCACAGTTTCGCAACCATTCACTTACAGCTTGAAATGACCGGCAGTCTCTAAGACACCGGAACACATCTCACCGAAGACACATGGATGCACCATGTTTCCCGTTTCCGACAGTTTCGCACCCATCAGCCAACAGCTTGACATGACCAGCAGCCTCTCAGCCGCCAGAACGCATCTCACCGAAGACAAGGTGGGTGCACGAAGTTTCACGTATCAAACAGTATCACACCGCATCACCATCAGCTTGAAATGACCAGCAGCCTCTCAGCCACCGGAACACGTCTCTCCAAAGACAAGGCGGGTGCACCGTGTGTCCCATATCCAACAGTTTCACACCCATTCGCCAACAGCTTGAAATGTACCAGCAGCCTGTCAGCCACCGGAACACGTCTCACCAAAGACACAGTGGGTGTTTCACGTATCCAACAGTATCACACCACTTCGCAAGCAGCTTGAAATGACCGGCAGCCTCTCAGCCACCGGAACACATCTCACCGAAGACACGTGGGTGCACCGTGTTTCCCATATCCGACAGTTTCACACCCATCAGCCAATAGCTTGACATGACCAGCAGCCTCTCAGCCGCCAGAACACGTCTCACCGAAGCCACGACAGGTGCACCGTGTTTCCCGTATCCAACAGTTTCGCGCCCATTCGCCAACAGCTTGAAATGTACCAGCAGCCTGTCAGCCACCAGAACACATCTCACCGATGACACCATGGGTGCACCGTGTTTCCCGTATCCGACAGTTTCGCGCCCGTTCGCCAACAGCTTGAAATGTACCAGCAGCCTGTCGGCCACCTGAACACGTCTCACCGAAGACACGTGGATGCACCGTGTTTCCCGTTTCCGACAGTTTCGCACCCATCAGCCAACAGCCTGACATGACCAGCAGCCTCTCAGCCGCCAGAACACATCTCACCGAAGACATGGTGGGTGCACGATGTTTCACATATCCAACAGTATCACACCGCTTCGCCAACAGCTTGAAATGACCAGCAGCCTCTCAGCCACCGGAACACATCTCTCCGAAGACAAGGAGGGTGCACCGTGTGTCCCGTATCCGACAGTTTCGCACCCATTCGCCAACAGCTTGAAATGACCAGCAGCCTCTCAGCCACCAGAACACGTCTCACCGAAGACACGGAGGGTGCGCCGTGTTTCCCATATCGGACAGTTTCGCGCCCATTCGCCAACAGCTTGAAATGTACCAGCAGCCTGTCAGCCGCCAGAACACATCTCACCGAAGACACGGTGGGTGCACCGTAATACCCGTATCGGTCCATACCATCGCATGATAAACCAGAATCCGTACGGCCACCAGCCCACCATTGCGATGGCTGACAGTGCAACCAGATCTTCAAGCATTGGGTACATGCAATTCACTAAATAGTAAGGCCACAACACCCTAAGCCCACAAGAATCTGGTTTGAGCACTGCCCACCCCGACAGGAAAACGGACCGGTAACCATCCAGCCAACAATCCGTCCCATACCCGGGGGACGCCACAGCCACGTTTATCTGGCACCAGGATGATGTATCCACCCAAAAAGGGTGGCACAATGTGTCCCGAAGCCAAAATCCGTGTTGCACCGTCACATCTGTGTTCATCTCAGTGAAGGTCCCCAAGGCCGGTAGGATGTTGGCAGCCTTGGATCATCCCAACACCGAGATCCGGTGGATGTAGTACACCGCGAGGGGAGGTAATCAAGGTTCCTTTCAGTATCCGACATCATCCTACTTTGCCCCGAGCTGACAGACCACCTCCCCCTAATATACCTTAGGAGCGCCCCCCCTCCCAGGAGTATGGGGGATTTTTGGGACTGCTGAGCGCACTATTTGGGAGAAGCCCAAAAAGTGGTATTTTTCTGGTTTTGCCGCGCCAAGCCTCCAAAACGGGTGGGTTATCTAGTTTCAACTTGGGTTCCCAGACTTCCCGTATTCTTTCCGGAGGC
>JASWHV010000321.1:25000-27500 GCA_030760725.1 Neostapfia colusana
AATAGCTTGACATGACCAGCAGCCTCTCAGCCGCCAGAACACGTCTCACCGAAGCCACGACAGGTGCACCGTGTTTCCCGTATCCAACAGTTTCGCGCCCATTCGCCAACAGCTTGAAATGTACCAGCAGCCTGTCAGCCACCAGAACACATCTCACCGATGACACCATGGGTGCACCGTGTTTCCCGTATCCGACAGTTTCGCGCCCGTTCGCCAACAGCTTGAAATGTACCAGCAGCCTGTCGGCCACCTGAACACGTCTCACCGAAGACACGTGGATGCACCGTGTTTCCCGTTTCCGACAGTTTCGCACCCATCAGCCAACAGCCTGACATGACCAGCAGCCTCTCAGCCGCCAGAACACATCTCACCGAAGACATGGTGGGTGCACGATGTTTCACATATCCAACAGTATCACACCGCTTCGCCAACAGCTTGAAATGACCAGCAGCCTCTCAGCCACCGGAACACATCTCTCCGAAGACAAGGAGGGTGCACCGTGTGTCCCGTATCCGACAGTTTCGCACCCATTCGCCAACAGCTTGAAATGACCAGCAGCCTCTCAGCCACCAGAACACGTCTCACCGAAGACACGGAGGGTGCGCCGTGTTTCCCATATCGGACAGTTTCGCGCCCATTCGCCAACAGCTTGAAATGTACCAGCAGCCTGTCAGCCGCCAGAACACATCTCACCGAAGACACGGTGGGTGCACCGTAATACCCGTATCGGTCCATACCATCGCATGATAAACCAGAATCCGTACGGCCACCAGCCCACCATTGCGATGGCTGACAGTGCAACCAGATCTTCAAGCATTGGGTACATGCAATTCACTAAATAGTAAGGCCACAACACCCTAAGCCCACAAGAATCTGGTTTGAGCACTGCCCACCCCGACAGGAAAACGGACCGGTAACCATCCAGCCAACAATCCGTCCCATACCCGGGGGACGCCACAGCCACGTTTATCTGGCACCAGGATGATGTATCCACCCAAAAAGGGTGGCACAATGTGTCCCGAAGCCAAAATCCGTGTTGCACCGTCGCATCTGTGTTCATCTCAGTGAAGGTCCCCAAGGCCGGTAGGATGTTGGCAGCCTTGGATCATCCCAACACCGAGATCCGGTGGATGTAGTACACCGCGAGGGGAGGTAATCAAGGTTCCTTTCAGTATCCGACATCATCCTACTTTGCCCCGAGCTGACAGACCACCTCCCCCTAATATACCTTAGGAGCGCCCCCCCTCCCAGGAGTATGGGGGATTTTTGGGACTGCTGAGCGCACTATTTGGGAGAAGCCCAAAAAGTGGTATTTTTCTGGTTTTGCCGCGCCAAGCCTCCAAAACGGGTGGGTTATCTAGTTTCAACTTGGGTTCCCAGACTTCCCGTATTCTTTCCGGAGGCCTCCTGCTGTGTACAGTACGGCATCCCTGGACCCGAGTTCCTGAGATCCCGACTTTCCCGATTTCCACCCAGGAGGCCATCCATGCATTCCAAAACCTTCAAAATGCACCGTCCGAATGATTATTCAGCCAAGGTCCCGTCGGGCCACCGGGGATCCCAGTTAGTGAGTTTTACCGACTTTCCCAACTTTCCTCATTTCGACCCAGATGGCCATCCACGCATGAAAAACCATCAAGTTTTACCATCCGAACGTGTGTTCCGTTGAGGTCCGTCCGCCCCCGGGACACATGTTCACGAGTTTTCCCATCTCTCAGCCACCGGAACACGTCTCTCCGAGACAAGGTGGGAGCACCGTGTTTCCCGTATCCGACAGTTTCACACTCATCAGCAAACAGCTTTACATGACCAGCAGCATCTCAGCCGCTGGAACACGTCTCACAGAAGCCAAGGTGGGTGCACCGTGTTTCCTGTATCCGACAGTTTCACGCCCATTCCGCAACAGCTTGAAATGTACCAGCAGCCTGTCAGCCGCCGGAACACGTCTCACCGAAGACAAAGGTGGGTGCTCCATGTTTCCCGTATCCCACAGTTTCGCACCCATTCGTCAACAGCTTGAAATGACCAGCAGCCTCTCAGCCACCAGAACACGTCTCACCGAAGACACGGAGGGTGCACCGTGTTTCCCGTATCCGACAGTTTCGCGCCCATTCGCCAACAGCTTGAAATGTACCAGCAGCCTGTCAGCGGCCAGAACACGTCTCACCGAAGACACGGTGGGTGCACCGTAATACCCTTACCGGGCCATACCATCGCATGATAAACAAGAACCCGTACGGCCACCAGCCCACCATTGCGATGGCTGGCAGTGTAACCAGATCTTCAAGCGTTGGGTACATGCAGTTCACTAAATAGTATGGCCACAACACCCTAAGCCCACAAGAATCTGGTTTGAGCACTGCCCACCCCGACAGGAAAACGGACCGGTAACCATCCAGCCAACAATCCGACCCATACCCGGGGGACGCCACAGCCACGTTTATCTGGCACCAGGATGATGTATCCACTCAAAAAGGATGGCACAATGTGTCCCGAAGCC
>JASWHV010000321.1:35000-40000 GCA_030760725.1 Neostapfia colusana
AATGTTTCACACCCGTTCGCCATCAGCTTGAAATGACCAGCAGCCTCTCAGCCGCCAGAACACATCTCACCAAAGACACAGTGGGTGCTGCGTGTTTCCCGTATCCAACAGTTTCACGCCCATTCACCAACAGCTTGACATGACCAGCAGCCTCTCAGCCACCGTAACACGTCTCACCAAAGACAAGGTGGGTGCACCATGTTTCACGTATCCAACAGTTTCACACCCATCAGCCAACAGCTTGAGATGACCAGCAGCCTCTCAGACACCAGAACACATCTCACCGAAGACACGGTGGGTGCACCATGTTTCCCGTATCCGACAGTTTCGCACCCATCAGCCAACAGCTTGTCATGACCAGCATCCTCTCAGCCGCCGGAACACATCTCACCGAAGACAAGGTGGGTGCACCATGTTTCACGTATCCAACAGAATCGCACCGCTTCGCCAACAGCTTGAAATGACCAGCAGCCTCTCAGCCACAGGAACACGTCTCTCTGAAGACGAGGGTGGGTGCACCATGTGTCCCTTATCCGACAGTTTTGCACCCATTCGCCAACAGCTTGAAATGACCAGCAGCTTCTCAGCCACCGGAACACATCTCACCGAAGCCACGGCGGGTGCACCATGTTTACCGTATCCGACAGTTTTGCACCGATTCGCCAACAGCTTGAAATGACCAGCAGCCTCTCAGCCACCAGAACACGTCTCACCGAAGACACGGAGGGTGCACCGTGTTTCCCGTATCCGACAGTTTCGCGCCCATTCGCCAACAGCTTGAAATGTACCAGCAGCCTGTCAGCCACCAGAACACGTCTCACCGAAGACACGGTGGGTGCACCGTGTTTTCCATATCCCACAGTTTCGCAACCATTCACTTACAGCTTGAAATGACCGGCAGTCTCTAAGACACCGGAACACATCTCACCGAAGACACATGGATGCACCATGTTTCCCGTTTCCGACAGTTTCGCACCCATCAGCCAACAGCTTGACATGACCAGCAGCCTCTCAGCCGCCAGAACGCATCTCACCGAAGACAAGGTGGGTGCACGAAGTTTCACGTATCAAACAGTATCACACCGCATCACCATCAGCTTGAAATGACCAGCAGCCTCTCAGCCACCGGAACACGTCTCTCCAAAGACAAGGCTGGTGCACCGTGTGTCCCATATCCAACAGTTTCACACCCATTCGCCAACAGCTTGAAATGTACCAGCAGCCTGTCAGCCACCAGAACACGTCTCACCAAAGACACAGTGGGTGTTTCACGTATCCAACAGTATCACACCACTTCGCGAGCAGCTTGAAATGACCGGCAGCCTCTCAGCCACCTGAACACATCTCACCGAAGACACGTGGGTGCACCGTGTTTCCCATATCCGACAGTTTCACACCCATCAGCCAATAGCTTGACATGACCAGCAGCCTCTCAGCCGCCAGAACACGTCTCACCAAAGCCACGACAGGTGCACCGTGTTTCCCGTATCCAACAGTTTCGCGCCCATTCGCCAACAGCTTGAAATGTACCAGCAGCCTGTCAGCCACCAGAACACATCTCACCGATGACACCATGGGTGCACCGTGTTTCCCGTATCCGACAGTTTCGCGCCCGTTCGCCAACAGCTTGAAATGTACCAGCAGCCTGTCGGCCACCTGAACACGTCTCACCGAAGACACGTGGATGCACCGTGTTTCCCGTTTCCGACAGTTTCGCACCCATCAGCCAACAGCCTGACATGACCAGCAGCCTCTCAGCCGCCAGAACACATCTCACCGAAGACATGGTGGGTGCACGATGTTTCACATATCCAACAGTATCACACCGCTTCGCCAACAGCTTGAAATGACCAGCAGCCTCTCAGCCACCGGAACACATCTCTCCGAAGACAAGGAGGGTGCACCGTGTGTCCCGTATCCGACAGTTTCGCACCCATTCGCCAACAGCTTGAAATGACCAGCAGCCTCTCAGCCACCAGAACACGTCTCACCGAAGACACGGAGGGTGCGCCGTGTTTCCCATATCGGACAGTTTCGCGCCCATTCGCCAACAGCTTGAAATGTACCAGCAGCCTGTCAGCCGCCAGAACACATCTCACCGAAGACACGGTGGGTGCACCGTAATACCCGTATCGGTCCATACCATCGCATGATAAACCAGAATCCGTACGGCCACCAGCCCACCATTGCGATGGCTGACAGTGCAACCAGATCTTCAAGCATTGGGTACATGCAATTCACTAAATAGTAAGGCCACAACACCCTAAGCCCACAAGAATCTGGTTTGAGCACTGCCCACCCCGACAGGAAAACGGACCGGTAACCATCCAGCCAACAATCCGTCCCATACCCAGGGGACGCCACAGCCACGTTTATCTGGCACCAGGATGATGTATCCACCCAAAAAGGGTGCCACAATGTGTCCCAAAGCCAAAATCCGTGTTGCACCGTCGCATCTGTGTTCATCTCAGTGAAGGTCCCCAAGGCCGGTAGGATGTTGGCAGCCTTGGATCATCCCAACACCGAGATCCGGTGGATGTAGTACACCGCGAGGGGAGGTAATCAAGGTTCCTTTCAGTATCCGACATCATCCTACTTTGCCCCGAGCTGACAGACCACCTCCCCCTAATATACCTTAGGAGCGCCCCCCCTCCCAGGAGTATGGGGGATTTTTGGGACTGCTGAGCGCACTATTTGGGAGAAGCCCAAAAAGTGGTATTTTTCTGGTTTTGCCGCGCCAAGCCTCCAAAACGGGTTGGTTATCTAGTTTCAACTTGGGTTCCCAGACTTCCCGTATTCTTTCCGGAGGCCTCCTGCTGTGTACAGTACGGCCTCCCTGGACCCGAGTTCCTGAGATCCCGACTTTCCCGATTTCGACCCAGGAGGCCATCCATGCATTCCAAAACCTTCAAAATGCACCGTCCGAATGATTATTCAGCCAAGGTCCCGTCGGGCCACCGGGGATCCCAGTTAGTGAGTTTTACCGACTTTCCCAACTTTCCTCATTTCGACCCAGATGGCCATCCACGCATGAAAAACCATCAAGTTTTACCATCCGAACGTGTGTTCCGTTGAGGTCCGTCCGCCCCCGGGACACATGTTCACGAGTTTTCCCATCTCTCAGCCACCGGAACACGTCTCTCCGAGACAAGGTGGGAGCACCGTGTTTCCCGTATCCGACAGTTTCACACCCATCAGCAAACAGCTTTACATGACCAGCAGCATCTCAGCCGCTGGAACACGTCTCACAGAAGCCAAGGTGGGTGCACCGTGTTTCCTGTATCCGACAGTTTCACGCCCATTCCGCAACAGCTTGAAATGTACCAGCAGCCTGTCAGCCGCCGGAACACGTCTCACCGAAGACAAAGGTGGGTGCTCCATGTTTCCCGTATCCCACAGTTTCGCACCCATTCGTCAACAGCTTGAAATGACCAGCAGCCTCTCAGCCACCAGAACACGTCTCACCGAAGACACGGAGGGTGCACCGTGTTTCCCGTATCCGACAGTTTCGCGCCCATTCGCCAACAGCTTGAAATGTACCAGCAGCCTGTCAGCGGCCAGAACACGTCTCACCGAAGACACGGAGGGTGCACCGTGTTTCCCGTATCCGACAGTTTCGCGCCCATTCGCCAACAGCTTGAAATGTACCAGCAGCCTGTCAGCCACCAGAACACGTCTCACCGAAGACACGGTGGGTGCACCGTGTTTTCCATATCCCACAGTTTCGCAACCATTCACTTACAGCTTGAAATGACCGGCAGTCTCTAAGACACCGGAACACATCTCACCGAAGACACATGGATGCACCATGTTTCCCATTTCCGACAGTTTCGCACCCATCAGCCAACAGCTTGACATGACCAGCAGCCTCTCAGCCGCCAGAACGCATCTCACCGAAGACAAGGTGGGTGCACGAAGTTTCACGTATCAAACAGTATCACACCGCATCACCATCAGCTTGAAATGACCAGCAGCCTCTCAGCCACCGGAACACGTCTCTCCAAAGACAAGGCGGGTGCACCGTGTGTCCCATATCCAACAGTTTCACACCCATTCGCCAACAGCTTGAAATGTACCAGCAGCCTGTCAGCCACCGGAACACGTCTCACCAAAGACACAGTGGGTGTTTCACGTATCCAACAGTATCACACCACTTCGCAAGCAGCTTGAAATGACCGGCAGCCTCTCAGCCACCTGAACACATCTCACCGAAGACACGTGGGTGCACCGTGTTTCCCATATCCGACAGTTTCACACCCATCAGCCAATAGCTTGACATGACCAGCAGCCTCTCAGCCGCCAGAACACGTCTCACCGAAGCCACGACAGGTGCACCGTGTTTCCCGTATCCAACAGTTTCGCGCCCATTCGCCAACAGCTTGAAATGTACCAGCAGCCTGTCAGCCACCAGAACACATCTCACCGATGACACCATGGGTGCACCGTGTTTCCCGTATCTGACAGTTTCACGCCCGTTCGCCAACAGCTTGAAATGTACCAGCAGCCTGTCGGCCACCTGAACACGTCTCACCGAAGACACGTGGATGCACCGTGTTTCCCGTTTCCGACAGTTTCGCACCCATCAGCCAACAGCCTGACATGACCAGCAGCCTCTCAGCCGCCAGAACACATCTCTCCGAAGACATGGTGGGTGCACGATGTTTCACATATCCAACAGTATCACACCGCTTCGCCAACAGCTTGAAATGACCAGCAGCCTCTCAGCCACCGGAACACATCTCTCCGAAGACAAGGAGGGTGCACCGTGTGTCCCGTATCCGACAGTTTCGCACCCATTCGCCAACAGCTTGAAATGACCAGCAGCCTCTCAGCCACCAGAACACGTCTCACCGAAGACACGGAGGGTGCGCCGTGTTTCCCATATCGGACAGTTTCGCGCCCATTCGCCAACAGCTTGAAATGTACCAGCAGCCTGTCAGCCGCCAGAACACATCTCACCGAAGACACGGTGGGTGCACCGTAATACCCGTATCGGTCCA
>JASWHV010000321.1:50000-52500 GCA_030760725.1 Neostapfia colusana
GTGTTTCCCGTATCCGACAGTTTCGCGCCCATTCGCCAACAGCTTGAAATGTACCAGCAGCCTGTCAGCCACCAGAACACGTCTCACCGAAGACACGGTGGGTGCACCGTGTTTTCCATATCCCACAGTTTCGCAACCATTCACTTACAGCTTGAAATGACCGGCAGTCTCTAAGACACCGGAACACATCTCACCGAAGACACATGGATGCACCATGTTTCCCGTTTCCGACAGTTTCGCACCCATCAGCCAACAGCTTGACATGACCAGCAGCCTCTCAGCCGCCAGAACGCATCTCACCGAAGACAAGGTGGGTGCACGAAGTTTCACGTATCAAACAGTATCACACCGCATCACCATCAGCTTGAAATGACCAGCAGCCTCTCAGCCACCGGAACACGTCTCTCCAAAGACAAGGCGGGTGCACCGTGTGTCCCATATCCAACAGTTTCACACCCATTCGCCAACAGCTTGAAATGTACCAGCAGCCTGTCAGCCACCGGAACACGTCTCACCAAAGACACAGTGGGTGTTTCACGTATCCAACAGTATCACACCACTTCGCAAGCAGCTTGAAATGACCGGCAGCCTCTCAGCCACCTGAACACATCTCACCGAAGACACGTGGGTGCACCGTGTTTCCCATATCCGACAGTTTCACACCCATCAGCCAATAGCTTGACATGACCAGCAGCCTCTCAGCCGCCAGAACACGTCTCACCGAAGCCACGACAGGTGCACCGTGTTTCCCGTATCCAACAGTTTCGCGCCCATTCGCCAACAGCTTGAAATGTACCAGCAGCCTGTCAGCCACCAGAACACATCTCACCGATGACACCATGGGTGCACCGTGTTTCCCGTATCCGACAGTTTCGCGCCCGTTCGCCAACAGCTTGAAATGTACCAGCAGCCTGTCGGCCACCTGAACACGTCTCACCGAAGACACGTGGATGCACCGTGTTTCCCGTTTCCGACAGTTTCGCACCCATCAGCCAACAGCCTGACATGACCAGCAGCCTCTCAGCCGCCAGAACACATCTCACCGAAGACATGGTGGGTGCACGATGTTTCACATATCCAACAGTATCACACCGCTTCGCCAACAGCTTGAAATGACCAGCAGCCTCTCAGCCACCGGAACACATCTCTCCGAAGACAAGGAGGGTGCACCGTGTGTCCCGTATCCGACAGTTTCGCACCCATTCGCCAACAGCTTGAAATGACCAGCAGCCTCTCAGCCACCAGAACACGTCTCACCGAAGACACGGAGGGTGCGCCGTGTTTCCCATATCGGACAGTTTCGCGCCCATTCGCCAACAGCTTGAAATGTACCAGCAGCCTGTCAGCCGCCAGAACACATCTCACCGAAGACACGGTGGGTGCACCGTAATACCCGTATCGGTCCATACCATCGCATGATAAACCAGAATCCGTACGGCCACCAGCCCACCATTGCGATGGCTGACAGTGCAACCAGATCTTCAAGCATTGGGTACATGCAATTCACTAAATAGTAAGGCCACAACACCCTAAGCCCACAAGAATCTGGTTTGAGCACTGCCCACCCCGACAGGAAAACGGACCGGTAACCATCCAGCCAACAATCCGTCCCATACCCGGGGGACGCCACAGCCACGTTTATCTGGCACCAGGATGATGTATCCACCCAAAAAGGGTGGCACAATGTGTCCCGAAGCCAAAATCCGTGTTGCACCGTCGCATCTGTGTTCATCTCAGTGAAGGTCCCCAAGGCCGGTAGGATGTTGGCAGCCTTGGATCATCCCAACACCGAGATCCGGTGGATGTAGTACACCGCGAGGGGAGGTAATCAAGGTTCCTTTCAGTATCCGACATCATCCTACTTTGCCCCGAGCTGACAGACCACCTCCCCCTAATATACCTTAGGAGCGCCCCCCCTCCCAGGAGTATGGGGGATTTTTGGGACTGCTGAGCGCACTATTTGGGAGAAGCCCAAAAAGTGGTATTTTTCTGGTTTTGCCGCGCCAAGCCTCCAAAACGGGTGGGTTATCTAGTTTCAACTTGGGTTCCCAGACTTCCCGTATTCTTTCCGGAGGCCTCCTGCTGTGTACAGTACGGCATCCCTGGACCCGAGTTCCTGAGATCCCGACTTTCCCGATTTCGACCCAGGAGGCCATCCATGCATTCCAAAACCTTCAAAATGCACCGTCCGAATGATTATTCAGCCAAGGTCCCGTCGGGCCACCGGGGATCCCAGTTAGTGAGTTTTACCGACTTTCCCAACTTTCCTCATTTCGACCCAGATGGCCATCCACGCATGAAAAACCATCAAGTTTTACCATCCGAACGTGTGTTCCGTTGAGGTCCATCCGCCCCCGGGACACATGTTCACGAGTTTTCCCATCTCTCAGCCACCGGAACACGTCTCTCCGAGACAAGGTGGGAGCACCGTGTTTCCCGTATCCGACAGTTTCACACCCATCAGCAAACAGCTTTACATGACCAGCAGCATCTCAGCCGC
>JASWHV010000321.1:62500-67500 GCA_030760725.1 Neostapfia colusana
TCGCCAACAGCTTGAAATGACCAGCAGCCTCTCAGCCACCGGAACACATCTCTCCGAAGACAAGGAGGGTGCACCGTGTGTCCCGTATCCGACAGTTTCGCACCCATTCGCCAACAGCTTGAAATGACCAGCAGCCTCTCAGCCACCAGAACACGTCTCACCGAAGACACGGAGGGTGCGCCGTGTTTCCCATATCGGACAGTTTCGCGCCCATTCGCCAACAGCTTGAAATGTACCAGCAGCCTGTCAGCCGCCAGAACACATCTCACCGAAGACACGGTGGGTGCACCGTAATACCCGTATCGGTCCATACCATCGCATGATAAACCAGAATCCGTACGGCCACCAGCCCACCATTGCGATGGCTGACAGTGCAACCAGATCTTCAAGCATTGGGTACATGCAATTCACTAAATAGTAAGGCCACAACACCCTAAGCCCACAAGAATCTGGTTTGAGCACTGCCCACCCCGACAGGAAAACGGACCGGTAACCATCCAGCCAACAATCCGTCCCATACCCGGGGGACGCCACAGCCACGTTTATCTGGCACCAGGATGATGTATCCACCCAAAAAGGGTGGCACAATGTGTCCCGAAGCCAAAATCCGTGTTGCACCGTCGCATCTGTGTTCATCTCAGTGAAGGTCCCCAAGGCCGGTAGGATGTTGGCAGCCTTGGATCATCCCAACACCGAGATCCGGTGGATGTAGTACACCGCGAGGGGAGGTAATCAAGGTTCCTTTCAGTATCCGACATCATCCTACTTTGCCCCGAGCTGACAGATCACCTCCCCCTAATATACCTTAGGAGCGCCCCCCCTCCCAGGAGTATGGGGGATTTTTGGGACTGCTGAGCGCACTATTTGGGAGAAGCCCAAAAAGTGGTATTTTTCTGGTTTTGCCGCGCCAAGCCTCCAAAACGGGTGGGTTATCTAGTTTCAACTTGGGTTCCCAGACTTCCCGTATTCTTTCCGGAGGCCTCCTGCTGTGTACAGTACGGCCATCCCTGGACCCGAGTTCCTGAGATCCCGACTTTCCCGATTTCGACCCAGGAGGCCATCCATGCATTCCAAAACCTTCAAAATGCACCGTCCGAATGATTATTCAGCCAAGGTCCCGTCGGGCCACCGGGGATCCCAGTTAGTGAGTTTTACCGACTTTCCCAACTTTCCTCATTTCGACCCAGATGGCCATCCACGCATGAAAAACCATCAAGTTTTACCATCCGAACGTGTGTTCCGTTGAGGTCCGTCCGCCCCCGGGACACATGTTCACGAGTTTTCCCATCTCTCAGCCACCGGAACACGTCTCTCCGAGACAAGGTGGGAGCACCGTGTTTCCCGTATCCGACAGTTTCACACCCATCAGCAAACAGCTTTACATGACCAGCAGCATCTCAGCCGCTGGAACACGTCTCACAGAAGCCAAGGTGGGTGCACCGTGTTTCCTGTATCCGACAGTTTCACGCCCATTCCGCAACAGCTTGAAATTTACCAGCAGCCTGTCAGCCGCCGGAACACGTCTCACCGAAGACAAAGGTGGGTGCTCCATGTTTCCCGTATCCCACAGTTTCGCACCCATTCGTCAACAGCTTGAAATGACCAGCAGCCTCTCAGCCACCAGAACACGTCTCACCGAAGACACGGAGGGTGCACCGTGTTTCCCGTATCCGACAGTTTCGCGCCCATTCGCCAACAGCTTGAAATGTACCAGCAGCCTGTCAGCGGCCAGAACACGTCTCACCGAAGACACGGTGGGTGCACCGTGTTTTCCATATCCCACAGTTTCGCAACCATTCACTTACAGCTTGAAATGACCGGCTGTCTCTAAGACACCGGAACACATCTCACCGAAGACACATGGATGCACCATGTTTCCCGTTTCCGACAGTTTCGCACCCATCAGCCAACAGCTTGACATAACCAGCAGCCTCTCAGCCGCCAGAACGCATCTCACCGAAGACAAGGTGGGTGCACGAAGTTTCACGTATCAAACAGTATCACACCACATCACCATCAGCTTGAAATGACCAGCAGCCTCTCAGCCACCGGAACACGTCTCTCCAAAGACAAGGCGGGTGCACCGTGTGTCCCATATCCAACAGTTTCACACCCATTCGCCAACAGCTTGAAATGTACCAGCAGCCTGTCAGCCACCGGAACACGTCTCACCAAAGACACAGTGGGTGTTTCACGTATCCAACAGTATCACACCACTTCGCAAGCAGCTTGAAATGACCGGCAGCCTCTCAGCCACCTGAACACATCTCACCGAAGACACGTGGGTGCACCGTGTTTCCCATATCCGACAGTTTCACACCCATCAGCCAATAGCTTGACATGACCAGCAGCCTCTCAGCCGCCAGAACACGTCTCACCGAAGCCACGACAGGTGCACCGTGTTTCCCGTATCCAACAGTTTCGCGCCCATTCGCCAACAGCTTGAAATGTACCAGCAGCCTGTCAGCCACCAGAACACATCTCACCGATGACACCATGGGTGCACCGTGTTTCCCGTATCCGACAGTTTCACGCCCGTTCGCCAACAGCTTGAAATGTACCAGCAGCCTGTCGGCCACCTGAACACGTCTCACCGAAGACACGTGGATGCACCGTGTTTCCCGTTTCCGACAGTTTCGCACCCATCAGCCAACAGCCTGACATGACCAGCAGCCTCTCAGCCGCCAGAACACATCTCACCGAAGACATGGTGGGTGCACGATGTTTCACATATCCAACAGTATCACACCGCTTCGCCAACAGCTTGAAATGACCAGCAGCCTCTCAGCCACCGGAACACATCTCTCCGAAGACAAGGAGGGTGCACCGTGTGTCCCGTATCCGACAGTTTCGCACCCATTCGCCAACAGCTTGAAATGACCAGCAGCCTCTCAGCCACCAGAACACGTCTCACCGAAGACACGGAGGGTGCGCCGTGTTTCCCATATCGGACAGTTTCGCGCCCATTCGCCAACAGCTTGAAATGTACCAGCAGCCTGTCAGCCGCCAGAACACATCTCACCGAAGACACGGTGGGTGCACCGTAATACCCGTATCGGTCCATACCATCGCATGATAAACCAGAATCCGTACGGCCACCAGCCCACCATTGCGATGGCTGACAGTGCAACCAGATCTTCAAGCATTGGGTACATGCAATTCACTAAATAGTAAGGCCACAACACCCTAAGCCCACAAGAATCTGGTTTGAGCACTGCCCACCCCGACAGGAAAACGGACCGGTAACCATCCAGCCAACAATCCGTCCCATACCCGGGGGACGCCACAGCCACGTTTATCTGGCACCAGGATGATGTATCCACCCAAAAAGGGTGGCACAATGTGTCCCGAAGCCAAAATCCGTGTTGCACCGTCGCATCTGTGTTCATCTCAGTGAAGGTCCCCAAGGCCGGTAGGATGTTGGCAGCCTTGGATCATCCCAACACCGAGATCCGGTGGATGTAGTACACCGCGAGGGGAGGTAATCAAGGTTCCTTTCAGTATCCGACATCATCCTACTTTGCCCCGAGCTGACAGACCACCTCCCCCTAATATACCTTAGGAGCGCCCCCCCTCCCAGGAGTATGGGGGATTTTTGGGACTGCTGAGCGCACTATTTGGGAGAAGCCCAAAAAGTGGTATTTTTCTGGTTTTGCCGCGCCAAGCCTCCAAAACGGGTGGGTTATCTAGTTTCAACTTGGGTTCCCAGACTTCCCGTATTCTTTCCGGAGGCCTCCTGCTGTGTACAGTACGGCATCCCTGGACCCGAGTTCCTGAGATCCCGACTTTCCCGATTTCGACCCAGGAGGCCATCCATGCATTCCAAAACCTTCAAAATGCACCGTCCGAATGATTATTCAGCCAAGGTCCCGTCGGGCCACCGGGGATCCCAGTTAGTGAGTTTTACCGACTTTCCTAACTTTCCTCATTTCGACCCAGATGGCCATCCACGCATGAAAAACCATCAAGTTTTACCATCCGAACGTGTGTTCCGTTGAGGTCCGTCCGCCCCCGGGACACATGTTCACGAGTTTTCCCATCTCTCAGCCACCGGAACACGTCTCTCCGAGACAAGGTGGGAGCACCGTGTTTCCCGTATCCGACAGTTTCACACCCATCAGCAAACAGCTTTACATGACCAGCAGCATCTCAGCCGCTGGAACACGTCTCACAGAAGCCAAGGTGGGTGCACCGTGTTTCCTGTATCCGACAGTTTCACGCCCATTCCGCAACAGCTTGAAATGTACCAGCAGCCTGTCAGCCGCCGGAACACGTCTCACCGAAGACAAAGGTGGGTGCTCCATGTTTCCCGTATCCCACAGTTTCGCACCCATTCGTCAACAGCTTGAAATGACCAGCAGCCTCTCAGCCACCAGAACACGTCTCACCGAAGACACGGAGGGTGCACCGTGTTTCCCGTATCCGACAGTTTCGCGCCCATTCGCCAACAGCTTGAAATGTACCAGCAGCCTGTCAGCGGCCAGAACACGTCTCACCGAAGACACGGTGGGTGCACCGTAATACCCTTACCGGGCCATACCATCGCATGATAAACAAGAACCCGTACGGCCACCAGCCCACCATTGCGATGGCTGGCAGTGTAACCAGATCTTCAAGCGTTGGGTACATGCAGTTCACTAAATAGTATGGCCACAACACCCTAAGCCCACAAGAATCTGGTTTGAGCACTGCCCACCCCGACAGGAAAACGGACCGGTAACCATCCAGCCAACAATCCGACCCATACCCGGGGGACGCCACAGCCACGTTTATCTGGCACCATGATGATGTATCCACCCAAAAAGGATGGCACAATGTGTCCCGAAGCCAAAATCCGTGTTGCACCGTCACATCTGTGTTCATCTCAGTGAAGGTCCCCAAGGCCGGTAGGATGTTGGCAGCCTTGGATCATCCAAACACCAAGATCCGGTGGATGTAGTACACCGCGAGGGGAGGTAATCAAGGTTCCTTTCAGTATCCGACATCATCCTACTTTGCCC
>JASWHV010000321.1:75000-80000 GCA_030760725.1 Neostapfia colusana
CAAAGACAAGGTGGGTGCACCATGTTTCACGTATCCAACAGTTTCACACCCATCAGCCAACAGCTTGAGATGACCAGCAGCCTCTCAGACACCAGAACACATCTCACCGAAGACACGGTGGGTGCACCATGTTTCCCGTATCCGACAGTTTCGCACCCATCAGCCAACAGCTTGTCATGACCAGCATCCTCTCAGCCGCCGGAACACATCTCACCGAAGACAAGGTGGGTGCACCATGTTTCACGTATCCAACAGAATCGCACCGCTTCGCCAACAGCTTGAAATGACCAGCAGCCTCTCAGCCACAGGAACACGTCTCTCTGAAGACGAGGGTGGGTGCACCATGTGTCCCTTATCCGACAGTTTTGCACCCATTCGCCAACAGCTTGAAATGACCAGCAGCTTCTCAGCCACCGGAACACATCTCACCGAAGCCACGGCGGGTGCACCATGTTTACCGTATCCGACAGTTTTGCACCGATTCGCCAACAGCTTGAAATGACCAGCAGCCTCTCAGCCACCAGAACACGTCTCACCGAAGACACGGAGGGTGCACCGTGTTTCCCGTATCCGACAGTTTCGCGCCCATTCGCCAACAGCTTGAAATGTACCAGCAGCCTGTCAGCCACCAGAACACGTCTCACCGAAGACACGGTGGGTGCACCGTGTTTTCCATATCCCACAGTTTCGCAACCATTCACTTACAGCTTGAAATGACCGGCAGTCTCTAAGACACCGGAACACATCTCACCGAAGACACATGGATGCACCATGTTTCCCGTTTCCGACAGTTTCGCACCCATCAGCCAACAGCTTGACATGACCAGCAGCCTCTCAGCCGCCAGAACGCATCTCACCGAAGACAAGGTGGGTGCACGAAGTTTCACGTATCAAACAGTATCACACCGCATCACCATCAGCTTGAAATGACCAGCAGCCTCTCAGCCACCGGAACACGTCTCTCCAAAGACAAGGCGGGTGCACCGTGTGTCCCATATCCAACAGTTTCACACCCATTCGCCAACAGCTTGAAATGTACCAGCAGCCTGTCAGCCACCAGAACACGTCTCACCAAAGACACAGTGGGTGTTTCACGTATCCAACAGTATCACACCACTTCGCGAGCAGCTTGAAATGACCGGCAGCCTCTCAGCCACCTGAACACATCTCACCGAAGACACGTGGGTGCACCGTGTTTCCCATATCCGACAGTTTCACACCCATCAGCCAATAGCTTGACATGACCAGCAGCCTCTCAGCCGCCAGAACACGTCTCACCAAAGCCACGACAGGTGCACCGTGTTTCCCGTATCCAACAGTTTCGCGCCCATTCGCCAACAGCTTGAAATGTACCAGCAGCCTGTCAGCCACCAGAACACATCTCACCGATGACACCATGGGTGCACCGTGTTTCCCGTATCCGACAGTTTCGCGCCCGTTCGCCAACAGCTTGAAATGTACCAGCAGCCTGTCGGCCACCTGAACACGTCTCACCGAAGACACGTGGATGCACCGTGTTTCCCGTTTCCGACAGTTTCGCACCCATCAGCCAACAGCCTGACATGACCAGCAGCCTCTCAGCCGCCTGAACACATCTCACCGAAGACATGGTGGGTGCACGATGTTTCACATATCCAACAGTATCACACCGCTTCGCCAACAGCTTGAAATGACCAGCAGCCTCTCAGCCACCGGAACACATCTCTCCGAAGACAAGGAGGGTGCACCGTGTGTCCCGTATCCAACAGTTTCGCACCCATTCGCCAACAGCTTGAAATGACCAGCAGCCTCTCAGCCACCAGAACACGTCTCACCGAAGACACGGAGGGTGCGCCGTGTTTCCCATATCGGACAGTTTCGCGCCCATTCGCCAACAGCTTGAAATGTACCAGCAGCCTGTCAGCCGCCAGAACACATCTCACCGAAGACACGGTGGGTGCACCGTAATACCCGTATCGGTCCATACCATCGCATGATAAACCAGAATCCGTACGGCCACCAGCCCACCATTGCGATGGCTGACAGTGCAACCAGATCTTCAAGCATTGGGTACATGCAATTCACTAAATAGTAAGGCCACAACACCCTAAGCCCACAAGAATCTGGTTTGAGCACTGCCCACCCCGACAGGAAAACGGACCGGTAACCATCCAGCCAACAATCCGTCCCATACCCAGGGGACGCCACAGCCACGTTTATCTGGCACCAGGATGATGTATCCACCCAAAAAGGGTGCCACAATGTGTCCCAAAGCCAAAATCCGTGTTGCACCGTCGCATCTGTGTTCATCTCAGTGAAGGTCCCCAAGGCCGGTAGGATGTTGGCAGCCTTGGATCATCCCAACACCGAGATCCGGTGGATGTAGTACACCGCGAGGGGAGGTAATCAAGGTTCCTTTCAGTATCCGACATCATCCTACTTTGCCCCGAGCTGACAGACCACCTCCCCCTAATATACCTTAGGAGCGCCCCCCCTCCCAGGAGTATGGGGGATTTTTGGGACTGCTGAGCGCACTATTTGGGAGAAGCCCAAAAAGTGGTATTTTTCTGGTTTTGCCGCGCCAAGCCTCCAAAACGGGTTGGTTATCTAGTTTCAACTTGGGTTCCCAGACTTCCCGTATTCTTTCCGGAGGCCTCCTGCTGTGTACAGTACGGCCTCCCTGGACCCGAGTTCCTGAGATCCCGACTTTCCCGATTTCGACCCAGGAGGCCATCCATGCATTCCAAAACCTTCAAAATGCACCGTCCGAATGATTATTCAGCCAAGGTCCCGTCGGGCCACCGGGGATCCCAGTTAGTGAGTTTTACCGACTTTCCCAACTTTCCTCATTTCGACCCAGATGGCCATCCACGCATGAAAAACCATCAAGTTTTACCATCCGAACGTGTGTTCCGTTGAGGTCCGTCCGCCCCCGGGACACATGTTCACGAGTTTTCCCATCTCTCAGCCACCGGAACACGTCTCTCCGAGACAAGGTGGGAGCACCGTGTTTCCCGTATCCGACAGTTTCACACCCATCAGCAAACAGCTTTACATGACCAGCAGCATCTCAGCCGCTGGAACACGTCTCACAGAAGCCAAGGTGGGTGCACCGTGTTTCCTGTATCCGACAGTTTCACGCCCATTCCGCAACAGCTTGAAATGTACCAGCAGCCTGTCAGCCGCCGGAACACGTCTCACCGAAGACAAAGGTGGGTGCTCCATGTTTCCCGTATCCCACAGTTTCGCACCCATTCGTCAACAGCTTGAAATGACCAGCAGCCTCTCAGCCACCAGAACACGTCTCACCGAAGACACGGAGGGTGCACCGTGTTTCCCGTATCCGACAGTTTCGCGCCCATTCGCCAACAGCTTGAAATGTACCAGCAGCCTGTCAGCGGCCAGAACACGTCTCACCGAAGACACGGAGGGTGCACCGTGTTTCCCGTATCCGACAGTTTCGCGCCCATTCGCCAACAGCTTGAAATGTACCAGCAGCCTGTCAGCCACCAGAACACGTCTCACCGAAGACACGGTGGGTGCACCGTGTTTTCCATATCCCACAGTTTCGCAACCATTCACTTACAGCTTGAAATGACCGGCAGTCTCTAAGACACCGGAACACATCTCACCGAAGACACATGGATGCACCATGTTTCCCATTTCCGACAGTTTCGCACCCATCAGCCAACAGCTTGACATGACCAGCAGCCTCTCAGCCGCCAGAACGCATCTCACCGAAGACAAGGTGGGTGCACGAAGTTTCACGTATCAAACAGTATCACACCGCATCACCATCAGCTTGAAATGACCAGCAGCCTCTCAGCCACCGGAACACGTCTCTCCAAAGACAAGGCGGGTGCACCGTGTGTCCCATATCCAACAGTTTCACACCCATTCGCCAACAGCTTGAAATGTACCAGCAGCCTGTCAGCCACCGGAACACGTCTCACCAAAGACACAGTGGGTGTTTCACGTATCCAACAGTATCACACCACTTCGCAAGCAGCTTGAAATGACCGGCAGCCTCTCAGCCACCTGAACACATCTCACCGAAGACACGTGGGTGCACCGTGTTTCCCATATCCGACAGTTTCACACCCATCAGCCAATAGCTTGACATGACCAGCAGCCTCTCAGCCGCCAGAACACGTCTCACCGAAGCCACGACAGGTGCACCGTGTTTCCCGTATCCAACAGTTTCGCGCCCATTCGCCAACAGCTTGAAATGTACCAGCAGCCTGTCAGCCACCAGAACACATCTCACCGATGACACCATGGGTGCACCGTGTTTCCCGTATCTGACAGTTTCACGCCCGTTCGCCAACAGCTTGAAATGTACCAGCAGCCTGTCGGCCACCTGAACACGTCTCACCGAAGACACGTGGATGCACCGTGTTTCCCGTTTCCGACAGTTTCGCACCCATCAGCCAACAGCCTGACATGACCAGCAGCCTCTCAGCCGCCAGAACACATCTCTCCGAAGACATGGTGGGTGCACGATGTTTCACATATCCAACAGTATCACACCGCTTCGCCAACAGCTTGAAATGACCAGCAGCCTCTCAGCCACCGGAACACATCTCTCCGAAGACAAGGAGGGTGCACCGTGTGTCCCGTATCCGACAGTTTCGCACCCATTCGCCAACAGCTTGAAATGACCAGCAGCCTCTCAGCCACCAGAACACGTCTCACCGAAGACACGGAGGGTGCGCCGTGTTTCCCATATCGGACAGTTTCGCGCCCATTCGCCAACAGCTTGAAATGTACCAGCAGCCTGTCAGCCGCCAGAACACATCTCACCGAAGACACGGTGGGTGCACCGTAATACCCGTATCGGTCCATACCATCGCATGATAAACCAGAATCCGTACGGCCACCAGCCCACCATTGCGATGGCTGACAGTGCAACCAGATCTTCAAGCATTGGGTACATGCAATTCACTAAATAGTAAGGCCACAACACCCTAAGCCCACAAGAATCTGGTTTGAGCACTGCCCACCCCGACAGGAAAACGGAC
>JASWHV010000321.1:90000-95000 GCA_030760725.1 Neostapfia colusana
CGGAACACATCTCACCGAAGACACATGGATGCACCATGTTTCCCGTTTCCGACAGTTTCGCACCCATCAGCCAACAGCTTGACATGACCAGCAGCCTCTCAGCCGCCAGAACGCATCTCACCGAAGACAAGGTGGGTGCACGAAGTTTCACGTATCAAACAGTATCACACCGCATCACCATCAGCTTGAAATGACCAGCAGCCTCTCAGCCACCGGAACACGTCTCTCCAAAGACAAGGCGGGTGCACCGTGTGTCCCATATCCAACAGTTTCACACCCATTCGCCAACAGCTTGAAATGTACCAGCAGCCTGTCAGCCACCAGAACACGTCTCACCAAAGACACAGTGGGTGTTTCACGTATCCAACAGTATCACACCACTTCGCGAGCAGCTTGAAATGACCGGCAGCCTCTCAGCCACCTGAACACATCTCACCGAAGACACGTGGGTGCACCGTGTTTCCCATATCCGACAGTTTCACACCCATCAGCCAATAGCTTGACATGACCAGCAGCCTCTCAGCCGCCAGAACACGTCTCACCAAAGCCACGACAGGTGCACCGTGTTTCCCGTATCCAACAGTTTCGCGCCCATTCGCCAACAGCTTGAAATGTACCAGCAGCCTGTCAGCCACCAGAACACATCTCACCGATGACACCATGGGTGCACCGTGTTTCCCGTATCCGACAGTTTCGCGCCCGTTCGCCAACAGCTTGAAATGTACCAGCAGCCTGTCGGCCACCTGAACACGTCTCACCGAAGACACGTGGATGCACCGTGTTTCCCGTTTCCGACAGTTTCGCACCCATCAGCCAACAGCCTGACATGACCAGCAGCCTCTCAGCCGCCAGAACACATCTCACCGAAGACATGGTGGGTGCACGATGTTTCACATATCCAACAGTATCACACCGCTTCGCCAACAGCTTGAAATGACCAGCAGCCTCTCAGCCACCGGAACACATCTCTCCGAAGACAAGGAGGGTGCACCGTGTGTCCCGTATCCGACAGTTTCGCACCCATTCGCCAACAGCTTGAAATGACCAGCAGCCTCTCAGCCACCAGAACACGTCTCACCGAAGACACGGAGGGTGCGCCGTGTTTCCCATATCGGACAGTTTCGCGCCCATTCGCCAACAGCTTGAAATGTACCAGCAGCCTGTCAGCCGCCAGAACACATCTCACCGAAGACACGGTGGGTGCACCGTAATACCCGTATCGGTCCATACCATCGCATGATAAACCAGAATCCGTACGGCCACCAGCCCACCATTGCGATGGCTGACAGTGCAACCAGATCTTCAAGCATTGGGTACATGCAATTCACTAAATAGTAAGGCCACAACACCCTAAGCCCACAAGAATCTGGTTTGAGCACTGCCCACCCCGACAGGAAAACGGACCGGTAACCATCCAGCCAACAATCCGTCCCATACCCGGGGGACGCCACAGCCACGTTTATCTGGCACCAGGATGATGTATCCACCCAAAAAGGGTGCCACAATGTGTCCCAAAGCCAAAATCCGTGTTGCACCGTCGCATCTGTGTTCATCTCAGTGAAGGTCCCCAAGGCCGGTAGGATGTTGGCAGCCTTGGATCATCCCAACACCGAGATCCGGTGGATGTAGTACACCGCGAGGGGAGGTAATCAAGGTTCCTTTCAGTATCCGACATCATCCTACTTTGCCCCGAGCTGACAGACCACCTCCCCCTAATATACCTTAGGAGCGCCCCCCCTCCCAGGAGTATGGGGGATTTTTGGGACTGCTGAGCGCACTATTTGGGAGAAGCCCAAAAAGTGGTATTTTTCTGGTTTTGCCGCGCCAAGCCTCCAAAACGGGTTGGTTATCTAGTTTCAACTTGGGTTCCCAGACTTCCCGTATTCTTTCCGGAGGCCTCCTGCTATGTACAGTACGGCCTCCCTGGACCCGAGTTCCTGAGATCCCGACTTTCCCGATTTCGACCCAGGAGGCCATCCATGCATTCCAAAACCTTCAAAATGCACCGTCCGAATGATTATTCAGCCAAGGTCCCGTCGGGCCACCGGGGATCCCAGTTAGTGAGTTTTACCGACTTTCCCAACTTTCCTCATTTCGACCCAGATGGCCATCCACGCATGAAAAACCATCAAGTTTTACCATCCGAACGTGTGTTCCGTTGAGGTCCGTCCGCCCCCGGGACACATGTTCACGAGTTTTCCCATCTCTCAGCCACCGGAACACGTCTCTCCGAGACAAGGTGGGAGCACCGTGTTTCCCGTATCCGACAGTTTCACACCCATCAGCAAACAGCTTTACATGACCAGCAGCATCTCAGCCGCTGGAACACGTCTCACAGAAGCCAAGGTGGGTGCACCGTGTTTCCTGTATCCGACAGTTTCACGCCCATTCCGCAACAGCTTGAAATGTACCAGCAGCCTGTCAGCCGCCGGAACACGTCTCACCGAAGACAAAGGTGGGTGCTCCATGTTTCCCGTATCCCACAGTTTCGCACCCATTCGTCAACAGCTTGAAATGACCAGCAGCCTCTCAGCCACCAGAACACGTCTCACCGAAGACACGGAGGGTGCACCGTGTTTCCCGTATCCGACAGTTTCGCGCCCATTCGCCAACAGCTTGAAATGTACCAGCAGCCTGTCAGCGGCCAGAACACGTCTCACCGAAGACACGGAGGGTGCACCGTGTTTCCCGTATCCGACAGTTTCGCGCCCATTCGCCAACAGCTTGAAATGTACCAGCAGCCTGTCAGCCACCAGAACACGTCTCACCGAAGACACGGTGGGTGCACCGTGTTTTCCATATCCCACAGTTTCGCAACCATTCACTTACAGCTTGAAATGACCGGCAGTCTCTAAGACACCGGAACACATCTCACCGAAGACACATGGATGCACCATGTTTCCCATTTCCGACAGTTTCGCACCCATCAGCCAACAGCTTGACATGACCAGCAGCCTCTCAGCCGCCAGAACGCATCTCACCGAAGACAAGGTGGGTGCACGAAGTTTCACGTATCAAACAGTATCACACCGCATCACCATCAGCTTGAAATGACCAGCAGCCTCTCAGCCACCGGAACACGTCTCTCCAAAGACAAGGCGGGTGCACCGTGTGTCCCATATCCAACAGTTTCACACCCATTCGCCAACAGCTTGAAATGTACCAGCAGCCTGTCAGCCACCGGAACACGTCTCACCAAAGACACAGTGGGTGTTTCACGTATCCAACAGTATCACACCACTTCGCAAGCAGCTTGAAATGACCGGCAGCCTCTCAGCCACCTGAACACATCTCACCGAAGACACGTGGGTGCACCGTGTTTCCCATATCCGACAGTTTCACACCCATCAGCCAATAGCTTGACATGACCAGCAGCCTCTCAGCCGCCAGAACACGTCTCACCGAAGCCACGACAGGTGCACCGTGTTTCCCGTATCCAACAGTTTCGCGCCCATTCGCCAACAGCTTGAAATGTACCAGCAGCCTGTCAGCCACCAGAACACATCTCACCGATGACACCATGGGTGCACCGTGTTTCCCGTATCCGACAGTTTCACGCCCGTTCGCCAACAGCTTGAAATGTACCAGCAGCCTGTCGGCCACCTGAACACGTCTCACCGAAGACACGTGGATGCACCGTGTTTCCCGTTTCCGACAGTTTCGCACCCATCAGCCAACAGCCTGACATGACCAGCAGCCTCTCAGCCGCCAGAACACATCTCACCGAAGACATGGTGGGTGCACGATGTTTCACATATCCAACAGTATCACACCGCTTCGCCAACAGCTTGAAATGACCAGCAGCCTCTCAGCCACCGGAACACATCTCTCCGAAGACAAGGAGGGTGCACCGTGTGTCCCGTATCCGACAGTTTTGCACCCATTCGCCAACAGCTTGAAATGACCAGCAGCCTCTCAGCCACCAGAACACGTCTCACCGAAGACACGGAGGGTGCGCCGTGTTTCCCATATCGGACAGTTTCGCGCCCATTCGCCAACAGCTTGAAATGTACCAGCAGCCTGTCAGCCGCCACAACACATCTCACCGAAGACACGGTGGGTGCACCGTAATACCCGTATCGGTCCATACCATCGCATGATAAACCAGAATCCGTACGGCCACCAGCCCACCATTGCGATGGCTGACAGTGCAACCAGATCTTCAAGCATTGGGTACATGCAATTCACTAAATAGTAAGGCCACAACACCCTAAGCCCACAAGAATCTGGTTTGAGCACTGCCCACCCCGACAGGAAAACGGACCGGTAACCATCCAGCCAACAATCCGTCCCATACCCGGGGGACGCCACAGCCACGTTTATCTGGCACCAGGATGATGTATCCACCCAAAAAGGGTGGCACAATGTGTCCCGAAGCCAAAATCCGTGTTGCACCGTCGCATCTGTGTTCATCTCAGTGAAGGTCCCCAAGGCCGGTAGGATGTTGGCAGCCTTGGATCATCCCAACACCGAGATCCGGTGGATGTAGTACACCGCGAGGGGAGGTAATCAAGGTTCCTTTCAGTATCCGACATCATCCTACTTTGCCCCGAGCTGACAGACCACCTCCCCCTAATATACCTTAGGAGCGCCCCCCCTCCCAGGAGTATGGGGGATTTTTGGGACTGCTGAGCGCACTATTTGGGAGAAGCCCAAAAAGTGGTATTTTTCTGGTTTTGCCGCGCCAAGCCTCCAAAACGGGTGGGTTATCTAGTTTCAACTTGGGTTCCCAGACTTCCCGTATTCTTTCCGGAGGCCTCCTGCTGTGTACAGTACGGCATCCCTGGACCCGAGTTCCTGAGATCCCGACTTTCCCGATTTCGACCCAGGAGGCCATCCATGCATTCCAAAACCTTCAAAATGCACCGTCCGAATGATTATTCAGCCAAGGTCCCGTCGGGCCACCGGGGATCCCAGTTAGTGAGTTTTACCGACTTTCCCAACTTTCCTCATTTCGACCCAGATGGCCATCCACGCATGAAAAACCATCAAGTTTTACC
>JASWHV010000322.1:0-101270 GCA_030760725.1 Neostapfia colusana
CCGTGAAGCTTCTTATTTTTGTCAGATACGTGTTATATTGTCATACGTAAATTTTGAAGCATTTTGAAAAAAAAAATCAAAATTTCACAAAAAAATCCAAAGGGGTTAGCCTTTGCTTTTCTACCTAAAACGACAATTTTCATCAACACTCGCCGTAAATTCATTTTTCTCGCCCGTGAACCAAAACTCAATGTAAATTCATTTTTCTCGCCTGTGAAGCTTCTTATCTTTGTCAGATACGCGTTATCTTGTCATACCTAAATTTTGAAGCATTTCAGAAAAAATAAAAATTTCAGAACAAAATCCAAAGGGGTTAGCCTTTGCTTTTTACCAAAAATGACAAGTTCCATCAAAACTGGTCGTAAATTAATTTTTTTCGCCCATGAAGCTTCTTATATTTGTCAGATACATGTTATTTTGTCATAACTAAATTTTGAAGCATTTCAGAAAAAAACAAAATTTCACCAAAAAATACAAAGGGGTTAGCCTTTGCTTTTGTACCAAAAACGACAATTTTCATCAACACTCGCCGTAAATTCATTTTTCCCGCCCGTGAATCAAAACTCACTGTAAATTCATTTTTCTCGCCCATGAGGCTTCTTATCTTTGTCAGATATGCGTTATCTTGTCATACCTAAATTTTGTAGCATTTCAGAAAAAAAATCAAAATTTCAGAACAAAATCCAAAGGGGTTAGCCTTTGGTTTTTAACAAAAACGGCAATTTTCATCAAAATTCGTCATAAATTCATTTTTCTCGCCCGTGAAGCTTTTTATCTTTGTCAGATACGTGTTATGTTGTCATACCTAAATTTTGAAGCATTTCAGAAAAAAAATCAAAATTTCACAAAAAAATCCAAAGGGGTTAGCCTTTGCGTTTCTACCAAAAACGACAATTTTCATCAACACCTGCCGTAAATTCATTTTTCTCGCCCGTGAATAAAAACTCAATGTAAATTCATTTTTCTGGGCCATGATGCTTCTTATCTTTGTCAGATATGCGTTATCTTGTCATACCTAAATTTTGAAGCATTTTGGAAAAAAATCAAAATTTCAGAACAAAATTCAAAGGGGTTAGCCTTTTTTTTACCAAAAATGACAAGTTCCATCAAAACTCGTCGTAAATTCATTTTTCTCACCCGTGGCGCTTCTTATCTTTGTCAGATACGCGTTATATTGTCATACCGAAATTTTGAAGCATTTTGGAAAAAATCAAAATTTCACAAAAAATCCAAAGGGGTTAGTATTTGCTTTTTTCTCAAAAACGGCAATTTTCATCAAAATTCATTGTAAATTCATTTTTCTCACCCGTGAAGCTTCTTATTTTTGTCAGATACGTGTTATATTGTCATACCTAAATTTTGAAGCATTTCAGAAAAAAACAAAATTTCACCAAAAAATCCATAGGGGTTAGCCTTTGCATTTCTACCAAAAACGACAATTTTCATCAACACTCGCCGTAAATTCATTTTTCTCGCCCGTGAACCGAAACTCAATGTAAATTCATTTTTCTCACCCATTTGACTTCTTATCTTTGTCAGATACGTGTTATCTTGTCATACCTAAATTTTGAAGCATTTCAGAAAAAAATCAAAATTTCAGAACAAAATCCAAAGGGTTAGCCTTTGTTTTTTGTACCAAAAATGACAAGTTCCATCAAATCTCGTCGTAAATTCATTATTCTCGCCCCTGACGCTTCTTATCTTTGTCAGATACGCGTTATATTGTCATACCAAAATTTTGAAGCATTTCGGAAAAAAATCAAAATTTCACAAAAAATCCAAAGGTGTTAGCCTTTGCTTTTTCTCAAAAACGGCAATTTTCATCAAAATTCATCTTAAATTCATTTTTTTCACCCGTGAAGCTTCTTATTTTTGTCAGATACGTGTTATATTGTCATACCTAAATTTTGAAGCATTTCAGAAAAAACAAAATTTCACCAAAAAATCCAAAGGGGTTAGCCTTTGCTTTTCTACCAAAAACGACAATTTTCATCAACACTCGCCGTAAATTCATTTTTCTCGCCCGTGAATCAAAACTCACTGTAAATTCATTTTTCTCGCCCATGAGGCTTCTTATCTTTGTCAGATACGCGTTATCTTGTCATACCTAAATTTTGAAGCATTTCAGAAAAAATCAAAATTTCAGAACAAAATCCAAAGGGGTTAGCCTTTGCTTTTTACCAAAAATGGCAATTTTCATCAAAACTCGTCGTAAATTCATTTTTCTCGCCCGTGAAGCTTCTTATCTTTGTCAGATACGTGTTATGTTGTCATACGTAAATTTTGAAGCATTTCGGAAAAAAAATAAAAATTTCACAAAAAATCCAAAGGGGTGCCTATGTTTTTTTACCAAAAATGACAAGTTCCATCAAACCTCGTCGTAAATTCATTTTTCTTGCCTGTGAAGCTTCTTATCTTTGTCAGGTTTGCGTTATATTGTCATACCAACATTTTTAAGCATTTCGGAAAAAATCAAAATTTCACAAGAAATCCAAAGGGGTTAGCCTTTGCTTTTTCTAAAAAACGGCAATTTTCATCAAAATTCATCGTAAATTCATTTTTCTCACCCGTGAAGCTTCTTATTTTTGTCAGATACGTGTTATATTGTCATACGTAAATTTTGAAGCATTTTGGAAAAAAAACAAAATTTCACAAAAAAATCCAAAGGGGTTAGCCTTTGCTTTTCTACCTAAAACGACAATTTTCATCAACACTCTCCGTAAATTCATTTTTCTCGCACGTGAACCAAAACTCAATGTAAATTCATTTTTCTCGCCTGTGAAGCTTCTTATCTTTGTCAGATACGCGTTATCTTGTCATACCTAAATTTTGAAGCATTTCAGAAAAAAATCAAAATTTCAGAACAAAATCCAAAGGGGTTAGCCTTTGCTTTTTACCAAAAATGACAAGTTCCATCAAAACTGGTCGTAAATTCATTTTTTTTCGCCCATGAAGCTTCTTATATTTGTCAGATACGTGTTAAATTGTCATAACTAAATTTTGAAGCATTTCAGAAAAAAACAAAATTTCACTAAAAAATACAAAGGGGTTAGCCTTTGCTTTTGTACCAAAAACGACAATTTTCATCAACACTCGCCGTAAATTCATTTTTCCCGCCCGTGAATCAAAACTCACTGTAAATTCATTTTTCTCGCCCATGAGGCTTCTTATCTTTGTCAGATATGCGTTATCTTGTCATACCTAAATTTTGTAGCATTTCAGAAAAAAAATCAAAAATTCAGAACAAAATCCAAAGGGGTTAGCCTTTGGTTTTTACCAAAAACGGCAATTTTCATCAAAACTCGTCATAAATTCATTTTTCTCGCCCGTGAAGCTTTTTATCTTTGTCAGATACGTGTTATGTTGTCATACCTAAATTTTGAAGCATTTCAGAAAAAAAATCAAAATTTCACAAAAAAATCCAAAGGGGTTAGCCTTTGCTTTTCTACCAAAAACGACAATTTTCATCAACACTTGCCGTAAATTCATTTTTCTCGCCCGTGAATCAAAACTCAATGTAAATTCATTTTTCTGGGCCATGATGCTTCTTATCTTTGTCAGATATGCGTTATCTTGTCATACCTAAATTTTTGAAGCATTTTGGAAAAAAAAATCAAAATTTCAGAACAAAATTCAAAGGGGTTAGCCTTTGTTTTTTTACCAAAAATGACAAGTTCCATCAAAACTCGTCGTAAATTCATTTTTCTCGCCCGTGGCGCTTCTTATCTTTGTCAGATACGCGTTATATTGTCATACCAAAATTTTGAAGCATTTTGGAAAAAAATCAAAATTTCACAAAAAATCCAAAGGGGTTAGCATTTGCTTTTTCTCAAAAACGGCAATTTTCATCAAAATTCATTGTAAATTCATTTTTCTCACCCGTGAAGCTTCTTATTTTTGTCAGATACGTGTTATATTGTCATACCTAAATTTTGAAGCATTTCAGAAAAAAACAAAATTTCACCAAAAAATCCATAGGGGTTAGCCTTTGCATTTCTACCAAAAACGACAATTTTCATCAACACTCGCCGTAAATTCATTTTTCTCGCCCGTGAACCAAAACTCAATGTAAACTCATTTTTCTCACCCATGAGACTTCTTATCTTTGTCAGATACGTGTTATCTTGTCATACCTAAATTTTGAAGCATTTCGGAAAAAAATCAAAATTTCGGAACAAAATCCAAAGGGGTTAGCCTTTGTTTTTTGTACCAAAAATGACAAGTTCCATCAAATCTCATCGTAAATTCATTTTTCTCGCCCCTGACGCTTCTTATCTTTGTCAGATACGCATTATATTGTCATACCAAAATTTTGAAGCATTTCGGAAAAAATCAAAATTTCACAAAAAATCCAAAGGTGTTAGCCTTTGCTTTTTCTCAAAAATGGCAATTTACATCAAAATTCATCTTAAATTCATTTTTCTCACCCGTGAAGCTTCTTATTTTTGTCAGATACGTGTTATATTGTCATACCTAAATTTTGAAGCATTTCAGAAAAAACAAAATTTCACCAAAAAATCCAAAGGGGTTAGCCTTTGCTTTTCTACCAAAAATGACAATTTTCATCAACACTCGTCGTAAATTCATTTTTCTCGCCCGTGAATCAAAACTCATTGTAAATTCATTTTTCTCACCCATGAGGCTTCTTATCTTTGTCAGATACGCGTTATCTTGTCATACCTAAATTTTGAAGCATTTCAGAAAAAATCAAAATTTCAGAACAAAATCCAAAGGGGTTAGCCTTTGCTTTTTACCAAAAACGGCAATTTTCATCAAAACTCGTCGTAAATTCATTTTTCTCGCCCGTGAAGCTTCTTATCTTTGTCAGATACGTGTTATGTTGTCATACGTAAATTTTGAAGCATTTCGGAAAAAAAATCAAAATTTCACAAAAAATCCAAAGGGGTACCTATGTTTTTTTACCAAAAACGACAAGTTCCATCAAACCTCGTCGTAAATTCATTTTTCTTGCCTGTGAAGCTTATTATCTTTGTCAGGTTTGCGTTATATTGTCATACCAAAATTTTTAAGCATTTCGGAAAAAATCAAAATTTCACAAGAAATCCAAAGGGGTTAGCCTTTGCTTTTTCTAAAAAACGGCAATTTTCATCAAAATTCATCGTAAATTTATTTTTCTCACCCGTGAAGCTTCTAATTTTTGTCAGATACGTGTTATATTGTCATACGTAAATTTTGAAGCATTTTGGAAAAAAATCAAAATTTCACAAAAAAATCCAAAGGGGTTACCCTTTGCTTTTCTACCTAAAACGACAATTTTCATCAACACTCGCCGTAAATTCATTTTTCTCGCCCGTGAACCAAAACTCAATGTAAATTCATTTTTCTCGCCTGTGAAGCTTCTTATCTTTGTCAGATACGCGTTATCTTGTCATACCTAAATTTTGAAGCTTTTCAGAAAAAAAATCAAATTTTCAGAACAAAATCCAAAGGGGTTAGCCTTTGCTTTTTACCAAAAATGACAAGTTCCATCAAAACTGGTCGTAAATTCATTTTTTTCGCCCATGAAGCTTCTTATATTAGTCAGATACGTGTTATATTGTCATAACTAAATTTTGAAGCATTTCAGAAAAAAAACAAAATTTCACCAAAAAATACAAAGGGGTTATCCTTTGCTTTTGTACCAAAAACGACAATTTTCATCAACACTCGCCGTAAATTCATTTTTCCCGCCCGTGAATCAAAACTCACTGTAAATTCATTTTTCTCGCCCATGAGGCTTCTTATCTTTGTCAGATATGCGTTATCTTGTCATACCTAAATTTTGTAGCATTTCGGAAAAAAAATCAAAATTTCAGAACAAAATCCAAAGGGGTTAGCCTTTGGTTTTTACCAAAAACGGCAATTTTCATCAAAACTCGTCATAAATTCATTTTTCTCGCCCGTGAAGCTTTTTATCTTTGTCAGATACGTGTTATGTTGTCATACCTAAATTTTGAAGCATTTCAGAAAAAAAATCAAAATTTCACAAAAAAATCCAAAGGGGTTAGCCTTTGCTTTTCTACCAAAAACGACAATTTTCATCAACACTTGCCGTAAATTCATTTTTCTCGCCCGTGAATCAAAACTCAATGTAAATTCATTTTTCTGGGCCATGATGCTTCTTATCTTTGTCAGATATGCGTTATCTTGTCATACCTAAATTTTGAAGCATTTTGGAAAAAAATCAAAATTTCAGAACAAAATTCAAAGGGGTTAGCCTTTGTTTTTTTTACCAAAAATGACAAGTTCCATCAAAACTCATCGTAAATTCATTTTTCTCGCTCGTGGCGCTTCTTATCTTTGTCAGATACGCGTTATATTGTCATACCGAAATTTTGAAGCATTTTGGAAAAAATCAAAATTTCACAAAAAAACCAAAGGGGTTACCATTTGCTTTTTCTCAAAAACGGCAATTTTCATCAAAATTCATTGTAAATTCATTTTTCTCACCCGTGAAGCTTCTTATTTTTGTCAGATACGTGTTATATTGTCATACCTAAATTTTGAAGCATTTCAGAAAAAAACAAAATTTCACCAAAAAATCCATAGGGGTTAGCCTTTGCATTTCTACCAAAAACGACAATTTTCATCAACACTCGCCGTAAATTCATTTTTCTCGCCCGTGAACCAAAACTCAATGTAAATTCATTTTTCTCACCCATGAGACTTCTTATCTTTGTCAGATACGTGTTATCTTGTCATACCTAAATTTTGAAGCATTTCGGAAAAAAAATCAAAATTTCAGAACAAAATCGAAAGGGGTTAGCCTTTGTTTTTTGTACCAAAAATGACAAGTTCCATCAAAACTCATCGTAAATTCATTTTTCTCGCCCGTGACGCTTCTTATCTTTGTCAGATATGCGTTATATTGTCATACCAAAATTTTGAAGCATTTCGGAAAAAATCAAAATTTCACAAAAAATCCAAAGGTGTTAGCCTTTGCTTTTTCTCAAAAACGGCAATTTTCATCAAAATTCATCGTAAATTCATTTTTCTCACCCGTGAAGATTCTTATTTTTGTCAGATACGTGTTATATTGTCATACGTAAATTTTGAAGCATTTTGGAAAAAAAAATCAAAATTTCACAAAAACTCCAAAGGGGTTAGCCTTTGTTTTTTTACCAAAAACGACAAGTTCCATCAAAACTCGTCGTAAATTCATTTTTCTCGCCTGTGAAGCTTCTTATCTTTGTCAGATTTGCGTTATATTGTCATACCAAAATTTTTAAGCATTTCGGAAAAAATCAAAATTTCACAAAAAATCCAAAGGGGTTAGCCTTTGATTTTTCTCAAAAACGGCAATTTTCATCAAAATTCGTCGTAAATTCATTTTTCTCGCCCGTGAAGATTCTAATCTTTGCCAGTTACGTATTTTATTGTCATACCTAAATTTTGAAGCATTTCAGAAAAAATCAAAATTTCAGAACAAAATCCAAAGGGGTTAGCTTTTGCTTTTTACCAAAAACGGCAATTTTCATCAAAACTCGTCGTAAATTCATTTTTCTCGCCCGTGAAGCTTCTTATCTTTGTCAGATATGTGTTATGTTGTCATACGTAAATTTTGAAGCATTTCGGAAAAAAAAATCAAAATTTCACAAAAAATCCAAAGGGGTGCCTTTGTTTTTTTACCAAAAACGACAAGTTCCATCAAAACTCGTCGTAAATTCATTTTTCTCGCCTGTGAAGCTTCTTATCTTTGTCAGGTTTGCGTTATATTGTCATACCAAAATATTTAAGCATTTCGGAAAAAATCAAAATTTCACAAGAAATCCAAAGGGGTTAGCCTTTGCTTTTTCTAAAAAACGGCAATTTTCATCAAAATTCATCGTAAATTCATTTTTCTCACCCGTGAAGCTTCTTATTTTTGTCAGATACGTGTTATATTGTCATACGTAAATTTTGAAGCATTTTGGAAAAAAAAAATCAAAATTTCACAAAAAAATCCAAAGGGGTTAGCCTTTGTTTCTACCTAAAACGACAATTTTCATCAACACTCGCCGTAAATTCATTTTTCTCGCCCGTGAACCAAAACTCAATGTAAATTCATTTTTCTCGCCTGTGAAGCTGATTATCTTTGTCAGATACTCGTTATCTTGTCATACCTAAATTTTGAAGCATTTCAGAAAAAATAAAAATTTCAGAACAAAATCCAAAGGGGTTAGCCTTTGCTTTTTACCAAAAATGACAAGTTCCATCAAAACTGGTCGTAAATTAATTTTTTTCGCCCATGAAGCTTCTTATATTTGTCAGATACGTGTTATATTGTCATAACTAAATTTTGAAGCATTTCAGAAAAAAACAAAATTTCACCAATACAAAGGGGTTAGCCTTTGCTTTTGTACCAAAAATGACAATTTTCATCAACACTCGCCGTAAATTCATTTTCCCCGCCCGTGAATCAAAACTCACTGTAAATTCATTTTTCTTGCCCATGAGGCTTCTTATTTGTCAGATATGCGTTATCTTGTCATACCTAAATTTTGTAGCATTTCAGAAAAAAAAATCAAAATTTTTGAACAAAATCCAACGGGGTTAGCCTTTGGTTTTTACCAAAAACGGCAATTTTCATCAAAACTCGTCATAAATTCATTTTTCTCGCCTGTGAAGCTTTTTATCTTTGTCAGATACGTGTTATGTTGTCATACCTAAATTTTGAAGCATTTCAAAAAAAAAATCAAAATTTCACAAAAAAATCCAAAGGGGTTAGCCTTTGCTTTTCTATCAAAAACGACAATTTTCATCAACACTTGCCGTAAATTCATTTTTCTCGCCCGTGAATCAAAACTCAATGTAAATTCATTTTTCTGGGCCATGATGCTTCTTATCTTTGTCAGATATGCGTTATCTTGTCATACCTAAATTTTGAAGCATTTTGGAAAAAAATCAAAATTTCAGAACAAAATTCAAAGGGGTTAGCCTTTGTTTTTTTACCAAAAATGACAAGTTCCATCAAAACTCATCGTAAATTCATTTTTCTCGCCCGTGGCGCTTCTTATCTTTGTCAGATACGCGTTATATTGTCATACCAAAATTTTGAAGCATTTTGGAAAAAATCAAAATTTCACAAAAAATCCAAAGGGGTTAGCATTTGCTTTTTCTCAAAAACGGCAATTTTCATCAAAATTCATTGTAAATTCATTTTTCTCACCCGTGAAGCTTCTTATTTTTGTCAGATACGTGTTATATTGTCATACCTAAATTTTGAAGCATTTCAGAAAAAACAAAATTTCACCAAAAAATCCATAGGGGTTAGCCTTTGCATTTCTACAAAAAACGACAATTTTCATCAACACTCGCCGTAAATTCATTTTTCTCACCCGTGAACCAAAACTCAATGTAAATTCATTTTTCTCGCCCATGAGACTTCTTATCTTTGTCAGATACGTGTTATCTTGTCATACCTAAATTTTGAAGCATTTCAGAAAAAAATCAAAATTTCAGAACAAAATCCAAAGGGGTTAGCTTTTGTTTTTGGTACCAAAAATGACAAGTTCCATCAAATCTCGTCGTAAATTCATTTTTCTCGCCCCTGACGCTTCTTATCTTTGTCAGATACGCGTTATATTGTCATACCAAAATTTTGAAGCATTTCGGAAAAAATCAAAATTTCACAAAAAATCCAAAGGTGTTAGCCTTTGCTTTTTCTCAAAAATGGCAATTTTCATCAAAATTCATCTTAAATTCATTTTTCTCACCCGTGAAGCTTCTTATTTTTGTCAGATACGTGTTATATTGTCATACCTAAATTTTGAAGCATTTCAGAAAAAATAAAATTTCACTAAAAAATCCAAAGGGGTTAGCCTTTGCTTTTCTACCAAAAACGACAATTTTCATCAACACTCGCCGTTAATTCATTTTTCTCACCCGTGAATCAAAACTCAATGTAAATTCATTTTTCTCGCCCATGAGGCTTCTTATCTTTGTCAGATATGCGTTATCTTGCCATACCTAAATTTTGAAGCATTTCGGAAAAAAATCAAAATTTCAGAACAAAATCCAAAGGGGTTAGCCTTTGCTTTTTCTCAAAAACGGCAATTTGTATAAAAATTCATCGTAAATTCATTTTTCTCACCCGTGAAGCTTCTTATTTTTGTCAGATACGTGTTATATTGTCATACCTAAATTTTGAAGCATTTCAGAAAAAATAAAATTTCACTAAAAAATCCAAAGGGGTTAGCCTTTGCTTTTCTACCAAAAACGACAATTTTCATCAACACTCGCCGTAAATTCATTTTTCTCGCCCGTGAATCAAAACTCACTGTAAATTCATTTTTCTCGCCCATGAGGCTTCTTATCTTTGTCAGATACGCGTTATCTTGTCATACCTAAATTTTGAAGCATTTCAGAAAAAATCAAAATTTCAGAACAAAATCCAAAGGGGTTAGCCTTTGCTTTTTACCAAAAACGGCAATTTTCATCAAAACTCGTCGTAAATTCATTTTTCTCGCCCGTGAAGCTTCTTATCTTTGTCAGATACGTGTTATGTTGTCATACGTAAATTTTGAAGCATTTCGGAAAAAAATCAAAATTTCACAAAAAATCCAAAGGGGTACCTATGTTTTTTTAACAAAAACGACAAGTTCCATCAAACCTCGTCGTAAATTCATTTTTCTTGCCTGTGAAGCTTATTATCTTTGTCAGGTTTGCGTTATATTGTCATACCAAAATTTTTAAGCATTTCAGAAAAAATCAAAATTTCACAAGAAATCCAAAGGGGTTAGCCTTTGCTTTTTCTAAAAAACGGCAATTTTCATCAAAATTCATCGTAAATTTATTTTTCTCACCCGTGAAGCTTCTTATTTTTGTCAGATACGTGTTATATTGTCATACGTAAATTTTGAAGCATTTTGGAAAAAAATCAAAATTTCACAAAAAAATCCAAAGGGGTTACCCTTTGCTTTTCTACCTAAAACGACAATTTTCATCAACACTCGCCGTAAATTCATTTTTCTCGCCCGTGAACCAAAACTCATTGTAAATTCATTTTTCTCGCCTGTGAAGCTTCTTATCTTTGTCAGATACGCGTTATCTTGTCATACCTAAATTTTGAAGCTTTTCAGAAAAAAATCAAATTTTCAGAACAAAATCCAAAGGGGTTAGCCTTTGCTTTTTACCAAAAATGACAAGTTCCATCAAAACTGGTCGTAAATTCATTTTTTTTCGCCCATGAAGCTTCTTATATTAGTCAGATACGTGTTATATTGTCATAACTAAATTTTGAAGCATTTCAGAAAAAAAAAACAAAATTTCACCAAAAAATACAAAGGGGTTATCCTTTGCTTTTGTACCAAAAATGACAATTTTCATCAACACTCGCCGTAAATTCATTTTTCCCGCCCGTGAATCAAAACTCACTGTAAATTCATTTTTCTCGCCCATGAGGCTTCTTATCTTTGTCAGATATGCGTTATCTTGTCATACCTAAATTTTGTAGCATTTCGGAAAAAAAATCAAAATTTCAGAACAAAATCCAAAGGGGTTAGCCTTTGGTTTTTACCAAAAACGGCAATTTTCATCAAAACTCGTCATAAATTCATTTTTCTCGCCCGTGAAGCTTTTTATCTTTGTCAGATACGTGTTATGTTGTCATACCTAAATTTTGAAGCATTTCAGAAAAAAAATCAAAATTTCACAAAAAATCCAAAGGGGTTAGCCTTTGCTTTTCTACCAAAAACGACAATTTTCATCAACACTTGCCGTAAATTCATTTTTCTCGCCCGTGAATCAAAACTCAATGTAAATTCATTTTTCTGGGCCATGATGCTTCTTATCTTTGTCAGATATGCGTTATCTTGTCATACCTAAATTTTGAAGCATTTTGGAAAAAAATCAAAATTTCAGAACAAAATTCAAAGGGGTTAGCCTTTGTTTTTTTTACCAAAAATGACAAGTTCCATCAAAACTCATCGTAAATTCATTTTTCTCGCTCGTGGCGCTTCTTATCTTTGTCAGATACGCGTTATATTGTCATACCGAAATTTTGAAGCATTTTGGAAAAAATCAAAATTTCACAAAAAAACCAAAGGGGTTACCATTTGCTTTTTCTCAAAAACGGCAATTTTCATCAAAATTCATTGTAAATTCATTTTTCTCACCCGTGAAGCTTCTTATTTTTGTCAGATACGTGTTATATTGTCATACCTAAATTTTGAAGCATTTCAGAAAAAAACAAAATTTCACCAAAAAATCCATAGGGGTTAGCCTTTGCATTTCTACCAAAAACGACAATTTTCATCAACACTCGCCGTAAATTCATTTTTCTCGCCCGTGAACCAAAACTCAATGTAAATTCATTTTTCTCACCCATGAGACTTCTTATCTTTGTCAGATACGTGTTATCTTGTCATACCTAAATTTTGAAGCATTTCGGAAAAAAATCAAAATTTCGGAACAAAATCCAAAGGGGTTAGCCTTTGTTTTTTGTACCAAAAATGACAAGTTCCATCAAATCTCATCGTAAATTCATTTTTCTCGCCCCTGACGCTTCTTATCTTTGTCAGATACGCGTTATATTGTCATACCAAAATTTTGAAGCATTTCGGAAAAAATCAAAATTTCACAAAAAATCCAAAGGTGTTAGCCTTTGCTTTTTCTCAAAAATGGCAATTTACATCAAAATTCATCTTAAATTCATTTTTCTCACCCGTGAAGCTTCTTATTTTTGTCAGATACGTGTTATATTGTCATACCTAAATTTTGAAGCATTTCAGAAAAAACAAAATTTCACCATAAAATCCAAAGGGGTTAGCCTTTGCTTTTCTACCAAAAATGACAATTTTCATCAACACTCGTCGTAAATTCATTTTTCTCGCCCGTGAATCAAAACTCATTGTAAATTCATTTTTCTCACCCATGAGGCTTCTTATCTTTGTCAGATACGCGTTATCTTGTCATACCTAAATTTTGAAGCATTTCAGAAAAAATCAAAATTTCAGAACAAAATCCAAAGGGGTTAGCCTTTGCTTTTTACCAAAAACGGCAATTTTCATCAAAACTCGTCGTAAATTCATTTTTCTCGCCCGTGAAGCTTCTTATCTTTGTCAGATACGTGTTATGTTGTCATACGTAAATTTTGAAGCATTTCGGAAAAAAAATCAAAATTTCACAAAAAATCCAAAGGGGTACCTATGTTTTTTTACCAAAAACGACAAGTTCCATCAAACCTCGTCGTAAATTCGTTTTTCTTGCCTGTGAAGCTTATTATCTTTGTCAGGTTTGCGTTATATTGTCATACCAAAATTTTTAAGCATTTCGGAAAAAATCAAAATTTCACAAGAAATCCAAAGGGGTTAGCCTTTGCTTTTTCTAAAAAACGGCAATTTTCATCAAAATTCATCGTAAATTTATTTTTCTCACCCGTGAAGCTTCTAATTTTTGTCAGATACGTGTTATATTGTCATACGTAAATTTTGAAGCATTTTGGAAAAAAATCAAAATTTCACAAAAAAATCCAAAGGGGTTACCCTTTGCTTTTCTACCTAAAACGACAATTTTCATCAACACTCGCCGTAAATTCATTTTTCTCGCCCGTGAACCAAAACTCAATGTAAATTCATTTTTATCGCCTGTGAAGCTTCTTATCTTTGTCAGATACGCGTTATCTTGTCATACCTAAATTTTGAAGCTTTTCAGAAAAAAATCAAATTTTCAGAACAAAATCCAAAGGGGTTAGCCTTTGCTTTTTACCAAAAATGACAAGTTCCATCAAAACTGGTCGTAAATTCATTTTTTTCGCCCATGAAGCTTCTTATATTAGTCAGATACGTGTTATATTGTCATAACTAAATTTTGAAGCATTTCAGAAAAAAAACAAAATTTCACCAAAAAATACAAAGGGGTTATCCTTTGCTTTTGTACCAAAAACGACAATTTTCATCAACACTCGCCGTAAATTCATTTTTCCCGCCCGTGAATCAAAACTCACTGTAAATTCATTTTTCTCGCCCATGAGGCTTCTTATCTTTGTCAGATATGCGTTATCTTGTCATACCTAAATTTTGTAGCATTTCGGAAAAAAAATCAAAATTTCAGAACAAAATCCAAAGGGGTTAGCCTTTGGTTTTTACCAAAAACGGCAATTTTCATCAAAACTCGTCATAAATTCATTTTTCTCGCCCGTGAAGCTTTTTATCTTTGTCAGATACGTGTTATGTTGTCATACCTAAATTTTGAAGCATTTCAGAAAAAAAATCAAAATTTCACAAAAAAATCCAAAGGGGTTAGCCTTTGCTTTTCTACCAAAAACGACAATTTTCATCAACACTTGCCGTAAATTCATTTTTCTCGCCCGTGAATCAAAACTCAATGTAAATTCATTTTTCTGGGCCATGATGCTTCTTATCTTTGTCAGATATGCGTTATCTTGTCATACCTAAATTTTGAAGCATTTTGGAAAAAAATCAAAATTTCAGAACAAAATTCAAAGGGGTTAGCCTTTGTTTTTTTTACCAAAAATGACAAGTTCCATCAAAACTCATCGTAAATTCATTTTTCTCGCTCGTGGCGCTTCTTATCTTTGTCAGATACGCGTTATATTGTCATACCGAAATTTTGAAGCATTTTGGAAAAAATCAAAATTTCACAAAAAAACCAAAGGGGTTACCATTTGCTTTTTCTCAAAAACGGCAATTTTCATCAAAATTCATTGTAAATTCATTTTTCTCACCCGTGAAGCTTCTTATTTTTGTCAGATACGTGTTATATTGTCATACCTAAATTTTGAAGCATTTCAGAAAAAAACAAAATTTCACCAAAAAATCCATAGGGGTTAGCCTTTGCATTTCTACCAAAAACGACAATTTTCATCAACACTCGCCGTAAATTCATTTTTCTCGCCCGTGAACCAAAACTCAATGTAAATTCATTTTTCTCACCCATGAGACTTCTTATCTTTGTCAGATACGTGTTATCTTGTCATACCTAAATTTTGAAGCATTTCGGAAAAAAAATCAAAATTTCAGAACAAAATCGAAAGGGGTTAGCCTTTGTTTTTTGTACCAAAAATGACAAGTTCCATCAAAACTCATTGTAAATTCATTTTTCTCGCCCGTGACGCTTCTTATCTTTGTCAGATATGCGTTATATTGTCATACCAAAATTTTGAAGCATTTCGGAAAAAATCAAAATTTCACAAAAAATCCAAAGGTGTTAGCCTTTGCTTTTTCTCAAAAACGGCAATTTTCATCAAAATTCATCGTAAATTCATTTTTCTCACCCGTGAAGATTCTTATTTTTGTCAGATACGTGTTATATTGTCATACGTAAATTTTGAAGCATTTTGGAAAAAAAATCAAAATTTCACAAAAACTCCAAAGGGGTTAGCCTTTGTTTTTTTACCAAAAACGACAAGTTCCATCAAAACTCGTCGTAAATTCATTTTTCTCGCCTGTGAAGCTTCTTATCTTTGTCAGATTTGCGTTATATTGTCATACCAAAATTTTTAAGCATTTCGGAAAAAATCAAAATTTCACAAAAAATCCAAAGGGGTTAGCCTTTGATTTTTCTCAAAAACGGCAATTTTCATCAAAATTCGTCGTAAATTCATTTTTCTCGCCCGTGAAGATTCTAATCTTTGCCAGTTACGTATTTTATTGTCATACCTAAATTTTGAAGCATTTCAGAAAAAATCAAAATTTCAGAACAAAATCCAAAGGGGTTAGCTTTTGCTTTTTACCAAAAACGGCAATTTTCATCAAAACTCGTCGTAAATTCATTTTTCTCGCCCGTGAAGCTTCTTATCTTTGTCAGATACGTGTTATGTTGTCATACGTAAATTTTGAAGCATTTCGGAAAAAAAAATCAAAATTTCACAAAAAATCCAAAGGGGTGCCTTTGTTTTTTTACCAAAAACGACAAGTTCCATCAAAACTCGTCGTAAATTCATTTTTCTCGCCTGTGAAGCTTCTTATCTTTGTCTGGTTTGCGTTATATTGTCATACCAAAATATTTAAGCATTTCGGAAAAAATCAAAATTTCACAAGAAATCCAAAGGGGTTAGCCTTTGCTTTTTCTAAAAAACGGCAATTTTCATCAAAATTCATCGTAAATTCATTTTTCTCACCCGTGAAGCTTCTTATTTTTGTCAGATACGTGTTATATTGTCATACGTAAATTTTGAAGCATTTTGGAAAAAAAAATCAAAATTTCACAAAAAAATCCAAAGGGGTTAGCCTTTGTTTCTACCTAAAACGACAATTTTCATCAACACTCGCCGTAAATTCATTTTTCTCGCCCGTGAACCAAAACTCAATGTAAATTCATTTTTCTCGCCTGTGAAGCTGATTATCTTTGTCAGATACTCGTTATCTTGTCATACCTAAATTTTGAAGCATTTCAGAAAAAATAAAAATTTCAGAACAAAATCCAAAGGGGTTAGCCTTTGCTTTTTACCAAAAATGACAAGTTCCATCAAAACTGGTCGTAAATTAATTTTTTTCGCCCATGAAGCTTCTTATATTTGTCAGATACGTGTTATATTGTCATAACTAAATTTTGAAGCATTTCAGAAAAAAACAAAATTTCACCAATACAAAGGGGTTAGCCTTTGCTTTTGTACCAAAAATGACAATTTTCATCAACACTCGCCGTAAATTCATTTTCCCCGCCCGTGAATCAAAACTCACTGTAAATTCATTTTTCTTGCCCATGAGGCTTCTTATTTGTCAGATATGCGTTATCTTGTCATACCTAAATTTTGTAGCATTTCAGAAAAAAAAATCAAAATTTTTGAACAAAATCCAACGGGGTTAGCCTTTGGTTTTTACCAAAAACGGCAATTTTCATCAAAACTCGTCATAAATTCATTTTTCTCGCCTGTGAAGCTTTTTATCTTTGTCAGATACGTGTTATGTTGTCATACCTAAATTTTGAAGCATTTCAAAAAAAAAATCAAAATTTCACAAAAAATCCAAAGGGGTTAGCCTTTGCTTTTCTATCAAAAACGACAATTTTCATCAACACTTGCCGTAAATTCATTTTTCTCGCCCGTGAATCAAAACTCAATGTAAATTCATTTTTCTGGGCCATGATGCTTCTTATCTAGGTCAGATATGCGTTATCTTGTCATACCTAAATTTTGAAGCATTTTGGAAAAAAATCAAAATTTCAGAACAAAATTCAAAGGGGTTAGCCTTTGTTTTTTTACCAAAAATGACAAGTTCCATCAAAACTCATCGTAAATTCATTTTTCTCGCCCGTGGCGCTTCTTATCTTTGTCAGATACGCGTTATATTGTCATACCAAAATTTTGAAGCATTTTGGAAAAAATCAAAATTTCACAAAAAATCCAAAGGGGTTAGCATTTGCTTTTTCTCAAAAACGGCAATTTTCATCAAAATTCATTGTAAATTCATTTTTCTCACCCGTGAAGCTTCTTATTTTTGTCAGATACGTGTTATATTGTCATACCTAAATTTTGAAGCATTTCAGAAAAAACAAAATTTCACCAAAAAATCCATAGGGGTTAGCCTTTGCATTTCTACAAAAAACGACAATTTTCATCAACACTCGCCGTAAATTCATTTTTCTCACCCGTGAACCAAAACTCAATGTAAATTCATTTTTCTCGCCCATGAGACTTCTTATCTTTGTCAGATACGTGTTATCTTGTCATACCTAAATTTTGAAGCATTTCAGAAAAAAATCAAAATTTCAGAACAAAATCCAAAGGGGTTAGCTTTTGTTTTTGGTACCAAAAATGACAAGTTCCATCAAATCTCGTCGTAAATTCATTTTTCTCGCCCCTGACGCTTCTTATCTTTGTCAGATACGCGTTATATTGTCATACCAAAATTTTGAAGCATTTCGGAAAAAATCAAAATTTCACAAAAAATCCAAAGGTGTTAGCCTTTGCTTTTTCTCAAAAATGGCAATTTTCATCAAAATTCATCTTAAATTCATTTTTCTCACCCGTGAAGCTTCTTATTTTTGTCAGATACGTGTTATATTGTCATACCTAAATTTTGAAGCATTTCAGAAAAAATAAAATTTCACTAAAAAATCCAAAGGGGTTAGCCTTTGCTTTTCTACCAAAAACGACAATTTTCATCAACACTCGCCGTTAATTCATTTTTCTCACCCGTGAATCAAAACTCAATGTAAATTCATTTTTCTCGCCCATGAGGCTTCTTATCTTTGTCAGATATGCGTTATCTTGCCATACCTAAATTTTGAAGCATTTCGGAAAAAAATCAAAATTTCAGAACAAAATCCAAAGGGGTTAGCCTTTGCTTTTTCTCAAAAACGGCAATTTGTATAAAAATTCATCGTAAATTCATTTTTCTCACCCGTGAAGCTTCTTATTTTTGTCAGATACGTGTTATATTGTCATACCTAAATTTTGAAGCATTTCAGAAAAAATAAAATTTCACTAAAAAATCCAAAGGGGTTAGCCTTTGCTTTTCTACCAAAAACGACAATTTTCATCAACACTCGCCGTAAATTCATTTTTCTCGCCCGTGAATCAAAACTCACTGTAAATTCATTTTTCTCGCCCATGAGGCTTCTTATCTTTGTCAGATACGCGTTATCTTGTCATACCTAAATTTTGAAGCATTTCAGAAAAAATCAAAATTTCAGAACAAAATCCAAAGGGGTTAGCCTTTGCTTTTTACCAAAAACGGCAATTTTCATCAAAACTCGTCGTAAATTCATTTTTCTCGCCCGTGAAGCTTCTTATCTTTGTCAGATACGTGTTATGTTGTCATACGTAAATTTTGAAGCATTTCGGAAAAAAATCAAAATTTCACAAAAAATCCAAAGGGGTACCTATGTTTTTTTAACAAAAACGACAAGTTCCATCAAACCTCGTCGTAAATTCATTTTTCTTGCCTGTGAAGCTTATTATCTTTGTCAGGTTTGCGTTATATTGTCATACCAAGATTTTTAAGCATTTCAGAAAAAATCAAAATTTCACAAGAAATCCAAAGGGGTTAGCCTTTGCTTTTTCTAAAAAACGGCAATTTTCATCAAAATTCATCGTAAATTTATTTTTCTCACCCGTGAAGCTTCTTATTTTTGTCAGATACGTGTTATATTGTCATACGTAAATTTTGAAGCATTTTGGAAAAAAATCAAAATTTCACAAAAAAATCCAAAGGGGTTACCCTTTGCTTTTCTACCTAAAACGACAATTTTCATCAACACTCGCCGTAAATTCATTTTTCTCGCCCGTGAACCAAAACTCATTGTAAATTCATTTTTCTCGCCTGTGAAGCTTCTTATCTTTGTCAGATACGCGTTATCTTGTCATACCTAAATTTTGAAGCTTTTCAGAAAAAAATCAAATTTTCAGAACAAAATCCAAAGGGGTTAGCCTTTGCTTTTTACCAAAAATGACAAGTTCCATCAAAACTGGTCGTAAATTCATTTTTTTCGCCCATGAAGCTTCTTATATTAGTCAGATACGTGTTATATTGTCATAACTAAATTTTGAAGCATTTCAGAAAAAAAAACAAAATTTCACCAAAAAATACAAAGGGGTTATCCTTTGCTTTTGTACCAAAAACGACAATTTTCATCAACACTCGCCGTAAATTCATTTTTCCCGCCCGTGAATCAAAACTCACTGTAAATTCATTTTTCTCGCCCATGAGGCTTCTTATCTTTGTCAGATATGCGTTATCTTGTCATACCTAAATTTTGTAGCATTTCGGAAAAAAAAAATCAAAATTTCAGAACAAAATCCAAAGGGGTTAGCCTTTGGTTTTTACCAAAAACGGCAATTTTCATCAAAACTCGTCATAAATTCATTTTTCTCGCCCGTGAAGCTTTTTATCTTTGTCAGATACGTGTTATGTTGTCATACCTAAATTTTGAAGCATTTCAGAAAAAAAATCAAAATTTCACAAAAAAATCCAAAGGGGTTAGCCTTTGCTTTTCTACCAAAAACGACAATTTTCATCAACACTTGCCGTAAATTCATTTTTCTCGCCCGTGAATCAAAACTCAATGTAAATTCATTTTTCTGGGCCATGATGCTTCTTATCTTTGTCAGATATGCGTTATCTTGTCATACCTAAATTTTGAAGCATTTTGGAAAAAAATCAAAATTTCAGAACAAAATTCAAAGGGGTTAGCCTTTGTTTTTTTTACCAAAAATGACAAGTTCCATCAAAACTCATCGTAAATTCATTTTTCTCGCTCGTGGCGCTTCTTATCTTTGTCAGATACGCGTTATATTGTCATACCGAAATTTTGAAGCATTTTGGAAAAAATCAAAATTTCACAAAAAAACCAAAGGGGTTACCATTTGCTTTTTCTCAAAAACGGCAATTTTCATCAAAATTCATTGTAAATTCATTTTTCTCACCCGTGAAGCTTCTTATTTTTGTCAGATACGTGTTATATTGTCATACCTAAATTTTGAAGCATTTCAGAAAAAAACAAAATTTCACCAAAAAATCCATAGGGGTTAGCCTTTGCATTTCTACCAAAAACGACAATTTTCATCAACACTCGCCGTAAATTCATTTTTCTCGCCCGTGAACCAAAACTCAATGTAAATTCATTTTTCTCACCCATGAGACTTCTTATCTTTGTCAGATACGTGTTATCTTGTCATACCTAAATTTTGAAGCATTTCGGAAAAAAAATCAAAATTTCAGAACAAAATCGAAAGGGGTTAGCCTTTGTTTTTTGTACCAAAAATGACAAGTTCCATCAAAACTCATCGTAAATTCATTTTTCTCGCCCGTGACGCTTCTTATCTTTGTTAGATATGCGTTATATTGTCATACCAAAATTTTGAAGCATTTCGGAAAAAATCAAAATTTCACAAAAAATCCAAAGGTGTTAGCCTTTGCTTTTTCTCAAAAACGGCAATTTTCATCAAAATTCATCGTAAATTCATTTTTCTCACCCGTGAAGATTCTTATTTTTGTCAGATACGTGTTATATTGTCATACGTAAATTTTGAAGCATTTTGGAAAAAAAAATCAAAATTTCACAAAAACTCCAAAGGGGTTAGCCTTTGTTTTTTACCAAAAACGACAAGTTCCATCAAAACTCGTCGTAAATTCATTTTTCTCGCCTGTGAAGCTTCTTATCTTTGTCAGATTTGCGTTATATTGTCATACCAAAATTTTTAAGCATTTCGGAAAAAATCAAAATTTCACAAAAAATCCAAAGGGGTTAGCCTTTGATTTTTCTCAAAAACGGCAATTTTCATCAAAATTCGTCGTAAATTCATTTTTCTCGCCCGTGAAGATTCTAATCTTTGCCAGTTACGTATTTTATTGTCATACCTAAATTTTGAAGCATTTCAGAAAAAATCAAATTTTCAGAACAAAATCCAAAGGGGTTAGCTTTTGCTTTTTACCAAAAACGGCAATTTTTATCAAAACTCGTCGTAAATTCATTTTTCTCGCCCGTGAAGCTTCTTATCTTTGTCAGATACGTGTTATGTTGTCATACGTAAATTTTGAAGCATTTCGGAAAAAAAACAAAATTTCACAAAAAATCCAAAGGGGTGCCTTTGTTTTTTTACCAAAAACGACAAGTTCCATCAAAACTCGTCGTAAATTCATTTTTCTCGCCTGTGAAGCTTCTTATCTTTGTCAGGTTTGCGTTATATTGTCATACCAAAATATTTAAGCATTTCGGAAAAAATCAAAATTTCACAAGAAATCCAAAGGGGTTAGCCTTTGCTTTTTCTAAAAAACGGCAATTTTCATCAAAATTCATCGTAAATTCATTTTTCTCACCCGTGAAGCTTCTTATTTTTGTCAGATACGTGTTATATTGTCATACGTAAATTTTGAAGCATTTTGGAAAAAAAAATCAAAATTTCACAAAAAAATCCAAAGGGGTTAGCCTTTGTTTCTACCTAAAACGACAATTTTCATCAACACTCGCCGTAAATTCATTTTTCTCGCCCGTGAACCAAAACTCAATGTAAATTCATTTTTCTCGCCTGTGAAGCTGATTATCTTTGTCAGATACGCGTTATCTTTTCATACCTAAATTTTGAAGCATTTCAGAAAAAATAAAAATTTCAGAACAAAATCCAAAGGGGTTAGCCTTTGCTTTTTACCAAAAATGACAAGTTCCATCAAAACTGGTCGTAAATTAATTTTTTTCGCCCATGAAGCTTCTTATATTTGTCAAATACGTGTTATATTGTCATAACTAAATTTTGAAGCATTTCAGAAAAAAACAAAATTTCACCAATACAAAGGGGTTAGCCTTTGCTTTTGTACCAAAAATGACAATTTTCATCAACACTCGCCGTAAATTCATTTTCCCCGCCCGTGAATCAAAACTCACTGTAAATTCATTTTTCTTGCCCATGAGGCTTCTTATTTGTCAGATATGCGTTATCTTGTCATACCTAAATTTTGTAGCATTTCAGAAAAAAAATCAAAATTTTAGAACAAAATCCAACGGGGTTAGCCTTTGGTTTTTACCAAAAACGGCAATTTTCATCAAAACTCGTCATAAATTCATTTTTCTCGCCTGTGAAGCTTTTTATCTTTGTCAGATACGTGTTATGTTGTCATACCTAAATTTTGAAGCATTTCAGAAAAAAAAATCAAAATTTCACAAAAAAATCCAAAGGGGTTAGCCTTTGCTTTTCTACCAAAAACGACAATTTTCATCAACACTTGCCGTAAATTCATTTTTCTCGCCCGTGAATCAAAACTCAATGTAAATTCATTTTTCTGGGCCATGATGCTTCTTATCTTTGTCAGATATGCGTTATCTTGTCATACCTAAATTTTGAAGCATTTTGGAAAAAAATCAAAATTTCAGAACAAAATTCAAAGGGGTTAGCCTTTGTTTTTTTTTACCAAAAATGATAAGTTCCATCAAAACTCATCGTAAATTCATTTTTCTCGCTCGTGGCGCTTCTTATCTTTGTCAGATACGCGTTATATTGTCATACCGAAATTTTGAAGCATTTTGGAAAAAATCAAAATTTCACAAAAAAACCAAAGGGGTTACCATTTGCTTTTTCTCAAAAACGGCAATTTTCATCAAAATTCATTGTAAATTTATTTTTCTCACCCGTGAAGCTTCTTATTTTTGTCAGATACGTGTTATATTGTCATACCTAAATTTTGAAGCATTTCAGAAAAAAACAAAATTTCACCAAAAAATCCATAGGGGTTAGCCTTTGCATTTCTACCAAAAACGACAATTTTCATCAACACTCGCCGTAAATTCATTTTTCTCGCCCGTGAACCAAAACTCAATGTAAATTCATTTTTCTCACCCATGAGACTTCTTATCTTTGTCAGATACGTGTTATCTTGTCATACCTAAATTTTGAAGCATTTCGGAAAAAAAATCAAAATTTCAGAACAAAATCGAAAGGGGTTAGCCTTTGTTTTTTGTACCAAAAATGACAAGTTCCATCAAAACTCATTGTAAATTCATTTTTCTCGCCCTGACGCTTCTTATCTTTGTCAGATATGCGTTATATTGTCATACCAAAATTTTGAAGCATTTCGGAAAAAATCAAAATTTCACAAAAAAATCCAAAGGTGTTAGCCTTTGCTTTTTCTCAAAAACGGCAATTTTCATCAAAATTCATCGTAAATTCATTTTTATCACCCGTGAAGATTCTTATTTTTGTCAGATACGTGTTATATTGTCATACGTAAATTTTGAAGCATTTTGGAAAAAAAAATCAAAATTTCACAAAAACTCCAAAGGGGTTAGCCTTTGTTTTTTTACCAAAAACGACAAGTTCCATCAAAACTCGTCGTAAATTCATTTTTCTCGCCTGTGAAGCTTCTTATCTTTGTCAGATTTGCGTTATATTGTCATACCAAAATTTTTAAGCATTTCGGAAAAAATCAAAATTTCACAAAAAATCCAAAGGGGTTAGCCTTTGATTTTTTCTCAAAAACGGCAATTTTCATCAAAATTCGTCGTAAATTCATTTTTCTCGCCCGTGAAGATTCTAATCTTTGCCAGTTACGTATTTTATTGTCATACCTAAATTTTGAAGCATTTCAGAAAAAATCAAAATTTCAGAACAAAATCCAAAGGGGTTAGCTTTTGCTTTTTACCAAAAACGGCAATTTTCATCAAAACTCGTCGTAAATTCATTTTTCTCGCCCGTGAAGCTTCTTATCTTTGTCAGATACGTGTTATGTTGTCATACGTAAATTTTGAAGCATTTCGGAAAAAAAACAAAATTTCACAAAAAATCCAAAGGGGTGCCTTTGTTTTTTTACCAAAAACGACAAGTTCCATCAAAACTCGTCGTAAATTCATTTTTCTTGCCTGTGAAGCTTCTTATCTTTGTCAGGTTTGCGTTATATTGTCATACCAAAATATTTAAGCATTTCGGAAAAAATCAAAATTTCACAAGAAATCCAAAGGGGTTAGCCTTTGCTTTTTCTAAAAAACGGCAATTTTCATCAAAATTCATCGTAAATTCATTTTTCTCACCCGTGAAGCTTCTTATTTTTGTCAGATACGTGTTATATTGTCATACGTAAATTTTGAAGCATTTTGGAAAAAAAAAATCAAAATTTCACAAAAAAATCCAAAGGGGTTAGCCTTTGTTTCTACCTAAAACGACAATTTTCATCAACACTCGCCGTAAATTCATTTTTCTCGCCCGTGAACCAAAACTCAATGTAAATTCATTTTTCTCGCCTGTGAAGCTGATTATCTTTGTCAGATACGCGTTATCTTGTCATACCTAAATTTTGAAGCATTTCAGAAAAAATAAAAATTTCAGAACAAAATCCAAAGGGGTTAGCCTTTGCTTTTTACCAAAAATGACAAGTTCCATCAAAACTGGTCGTAAATTAATTTTTTTCGCCCATGAAGCTTCTTATATTTGTCAAATACGTGTTATATTGTCATAACTAAATTTTGAAGCATTTCAGAAAAAAAACAAAATTTCACCAATACAAAGGGGTTAGCCTTTGCTTTTGTACCAAAAATGACAATTTTCATCAACACTCGCCGTAAATTCATTTTCCCCGCCCGTGAATCAAAACTCACTGTAAATTCATTTTTCTTGCCCATGAGGCTTCTTATTTGTCAGATATGCGTTATCTTGTCATACCTAAATTTTGTAGCATTTCAGAAAAAAAATCAAAATTTTAGAACAAAATCCAACGGGGTTAGTCTTTGGTTTTTACCAAAAACGGCAATTTTCATCAAAACTCGTCATAAATTCATTTTTCTCGCCTGTGAAGCTTTTTATCTTTGTCAGATACGTGTTATGTTGTCATACCTAAATTTTGAAGCATTTCAGAAAAAAATCAAAATTTCACAAAAAAATCCAAAGGGGTTAGCCTTTGCTTTTCTACCAAAAACGACAATTTTCATCAACACTTGCCGTAAATTCATTTTTCTCGCCCGTGAATCAAAACTCAATGTAAATTCATTTTTCTGGGCCATGATGCTTCTTATCTTTGTCAGATATGCGTTATCTTGTCATACCTAAATTTTGAAGCATTTTGGAAAAAATCAAAATTTCAGAACAAAATTCAAAGGGGTTAGCCTTTGTTTTTTTTACCAAAAATGACAAGTTCCATCAAAACTCATCGTAAATTCATTTTTCTCGCTCGTGGCGCTTCTTATCTTTGTCAGATACGCGTTATATTGTCATACCGAAATTTTGAAGCATTTTGGAAAAAATCAAAATTTCACAAAAAAACCAAAGGGGTTACCATTTGCTTTTTCTCAAAAACGGCAATTTTCATCAAAATTCATTGTAAATTCATTTTTCTCACCCGTGAAGCTTCTTATTTTTGTCAGATACGTGTTATATTGTCATACCTAAATTTTGAAGCATTTCAGAAAAAAACAAAATTTCACCAAAAAATCCAGGTTAGCCTTTGCATTTCTACCAAAAACGACAATTTTCATCAACACTCGCCGTAAATTCATTTTTCTCGCCCGTGAACCAAAACTCAATGTAAATTCATTTTTCTCACCCATGAGACTTCTTATCTTTGTCAGATACGTGTTATCTTGTCATACCTAAATTTTGAAGCATTTCGGAAAAAAAATCAAAATTTCAGAACAAAATCGAAAGGGGTTAGCCTTTGTTTTTTGTACCAAAAATGACAAGTTCCATCAAAACTCATCGTAAATTCATTTTTCTCGCCCGTGACGCTTCTTATCTTTGTCAGATATGCGTTATATTGTCATACCAAAATTTTGAAGCATTTCGGAAAAAATCAAAATTTCACAAAAAATCCAAAGGTGTTAGCCTTTGCTTTTTCTCAAAAACGGCAATTTTCATCAAAATTCATCGTAAATTCATTTTTCTCACCCGTGAAGATTCTTATTTTTGTCAGATACGTGTTATATTGTCATACGTAAATTTTGAAGCATTTTGGAAAAAAAAATCAAAATTTCACAAAAACTCCAAAGGGGTTAGCCTTTGTTTTTTTACCAAAAACGACAAGTTCCATCAAAACTCGTCGTAAATTCATTTTTCTCGCCTGTGAAGCTTCTTATCTTTGTCAGATTTGCGTTATATTGTCATACCAAAATTTTTAAGCATTTCGGAAAAAATCAAAATTTCACAAAAAATCCAAAGGGGTTAGCCTTTGATTTTTCTCAAAAACGGCAATTTTCATCAAAATTCGTCGTAAATTCATTTTTCTCGCCCGTGAAGATTCTAATCTTTGCCAGTTACGTATTTTATTGTCATACCTAAATTTTGAAGCATTTCAGAAAAAATCAAAATTTCAGAACAAAATCCAAAGGGGTTAGCTTTTGCTTTTTACCAAAAACGGCAATTTTCATCAAAACTCGTCGTAAATTCATTTTTCTCGCCCGTGAAGCTTCTTATCTTTGTCAGATACGTGTTATGTTGTCATACGTAAATTTTGAAGCATTTCGGAAAAAAAAACAAAATTTCACAAAAAATCCAAAGGGGTGCCTTTGTTTTTTTACTAAAAACGACAAGTTCCATCAAAACTCGTCGTAAATTCATTTTTCTCGCCTGTGAAGCTTCTTATCTTTGTCAGGTTTGCGTTATATTGTCATACCAAAATATTTAAGCATTTCGGAAAAAATCAAAATTTCACAAGAAATCCAAAGGGGTTAGCCTTTGCTTTTTCTAAAAAACGGCAATTTTCATCAAAATTCATCGTAAATTCATTTTTCTCACCCGTGAAGCTTCTTATTTTTGTCAGATACGTGTTATATTGTCATACGTAAATTTTGAAGCATTTTGGAAAAAAAAAATCAAAATTTCACAAAAAAATCCAAAGGGGTTAGCCTTTGTTTCTACCTAAAACGACAATTTTCATCAACACTCGCCGTAAATTCATTTTTCTCGCCCGTGAACCAAAACTCAATGTAAATTCATTTTTCTCGCCTGTGAAGCTGATTATCTTTGTCAGATACGCGTTATCTTGTCATACCTAAATTTTGAAGCATTTCAGAAAAAATAAAAATTTCAGAACAAAATCCAAAGGGGTTAGCCTTTGCTTTTTACCAAAAATGACAAGTTCCATCAAAACTGGTCGTAAATTAATTTTTTTCGCCCATGAAGCTTCTTATATTTGTCAAATACGTGTTATATTGTCATAACTAAATTTTGAAGCATTTCAGAAAAAAACAAAATTTCACCAATACAAAGGGGTTAGCCTTTGCTTTTGTACCAAAAATGACAATTTTCATCAACACTCGCCGTAAATTCATTTTCCCCGCCCGTGAATCAAAACTCACTGTAAATTCATTTTTCTTGCCCATGAGGCTTCTTATTTGTCAGATATGCGTTATCTTGTCATACCTAAATTTTGTAGCATTTCAGAAAAAAAATCAAAATTTTAGAACAAAATCCAACGGGGTTAGCCTTTGGTTTTACCAAAAACGGCAATTTTCATCAAAACTCGTCATAAATTCATTTTTCTCGCCTGTGAAGCTTTTTATCTTTGTCAGATACGTGTTATGTTGTCATACCTAAATTTTGAAGCATTTCAGAAAAAATCAAAATTTCACAAAAAAATCCAAAGGGGTTAGCCTTTGCTTTTCTACGAAAAACGACAATTTTCATCAACACTTGCCGTAAATTCATTTTTTTCGCCCGTGAATCAAAACTCAATGTAAATTCATTTTTCTCGCCCATGAGGCGTCTTATCTTTGTCAGATATGCGTTATCTTGTCATACCTAAATTTTGAAGCATTTCGGAAAAAAATCAAAATTTCAGAACAAAATCCAAAGGGGTTAGCCTTTGTTTTTTTTACCAAAAATGACAAGTTCCATCAAAACTCGTCGTAAATTCATTTTTCTCGCCCGTGGCGCTTCTTATCTTTGTCAGATACGCGTTATATTGTCATACCGAAATTTTGAAGCATTTTGGAAAAAATCAAAATTTCACAAAAAATCCAAAGGGGTTAGCATTTGCTTTTTCTCAAAAACGGCAATTTTCATCAAAATTCATTGTAAATTCATTTTTCTCACCCGTGAAGCTTCTTATTTTTGTCAGATACGTGTTATATTGTCATACCTAAATTTTGAAGCATTTCAGAAAAAACAAAATTTCACCAAAAAATCCATAGGGGTTAGCCTTTGCATTTCTACCAAAAACGACAATTTTCATCAACACTCGCCGTAAATTAATTTTTCTCGCCCGTGAACCAAAACTCAATGTAAATTCATTTTTTCTCGCCCATGAGACTTCTTATCTTTGTCAGATACGTGTTATCTTGTCATACCTAAATTTTGAAGCATTTCAGAACAAAATCAAAATTTCAGAACAAAATCCAAAGGGGTTAGCTTTTGTTTTTTGTACCAAAAATGACAAGTTCCATCAAAACTCATCGTAAATTCATTTTTCTCGCCCGTGACGCTTCTTATCTTTGTCAGATATGCGTTATATTGTCATACCAAAATTTTGAAGCATTTCGGAAAAAATCAAAATTTCACAAAAAATCCAAAGGTGTTAGCCTTTGCTTTTTCTCAAAAACGGCAATTTTCATCAAAATTCATCATAAATTCATTTTTCTCACCCGTGAAGCTTCTTATTTTTGTCAGATACGTGTTATGTTGTCATACGTAAATTTTGAAGCATTTTGGAAAAAAAATCAAAATTTCACAAAAACTCCAAAGGGGTTAGCCTTTGTTTTTTTACCAAAAATGACAAGTTCCATCAAAACTCGTCGTAAATTCATTTTTCTCACCTGTGAAGCTTCTTATCTTTGTCAGATTTGCGTTATATTGTCATACCAAAATTTTTAAGCATTTCGGAAAAAATCAAAATTTCACAAAAAATCTAAAAGGGTTAGCCTTTGATTTTTCTCAAAAACGGCAATTTTCATCAAAATTCGTCGTAAATTCATTTTTCTCGCCCGAGAAGATTCTTATCTTTGCCAGTTACGTGTTTTATTGTCATACCTAAATTTTGAAGCATTTTGGAAAAAAATCAAAATTTCACAAAAAAATACAAAGGGGTTAGCCTTTGCTTTTCTACCTAAAACGACAATTTTCATCAACACTCGCCGTAAATTCATTTTTCTCGCCCGTGAATCAAAACTCAATGTAAATTCATTTTTCTCGCCCATGAGACTTCTTATCTTTGTCAGATACGTGTTATCTTGTCATACCTAAATTTTGAAGCATTTCAGAAAAAAATCAAAATTTCAGAACAAAATCCAAAGGGGTTAGCTTTTGTTTTTTGTACCAAAAATGACAAGTTCCATCAAAACTCATCGTAAATTCATTTTTCTCGCCCGTGACGCTTCTTATCTTTGTCAGATATGCGTTATATTGTCATACCAAAATTTTGAAGCATTTCGGTAAAAATCAAAATTTTACAAAAAATCCAAAGGTGTTAGCCTTTGCTTTTTCTCAAAAACGGCAATTTTCATCAAAATTCATCGTAAATTCATTTTTCTCACCCGTGAAGCTTCTTATTTTTGTCAGATACGTGTTATGTTGTCATACGTAAATTTTGAAGCATTTTGGAAAAAAATCAAAATTTCACAAAAACTCCAAAGGGGTTGGCCTTTGTTTTTTTACCAAAAATGACAAGTTCCATCAAAACCGTCGTAAATTCATTTTTCTCACCTGTGAAGCTTCTTATCTTTGTCAGATTTGCGTTATATTGTCATACCAAAATTTTTAAGCATTTCGGAAAAAATCAAAATTTCACAAAAAATCTAAAAGGGTTGGCCTTTGATTTTTCTCAAAAACGGCAATTTTCATCAAAATTCGTCGTAAATTCATTTTTCTCGCCCGAGAAGATTCTTATCTTTGCCAGTTATGTGTTTTATTGTCATACCTAAATTTTGAAGCATTTTGGAAAAAAATCAAAATTTCACAAAAAAATACAAAGGGGTTAGCCTTTGCTTTTCTACCTAAAACGACAATTTTCATCAACACTCGCCGTAAATTCATTTTTCTCGCCCGTGAATCAAAACTCAATGTAAATTCATTTTTCTCGCCCATGAGGCTTCTTATCTTTGTCAGATACGGGTTATCTTGTTATACCTAAATTTTGAAGCATTTCAGAAAAAAATTTAAAATTTCAGAACAAAATCCAAAGGGGTTAGCCTTTGCTTTTTACCAAAAACGGCAAGTTCCATCAAAACTCATCGTAAATTCATTTTTCTCGCCCATGAAGCTTCTTATATTTGTCAGATACGTGTTATATTGTCATACCTAAATTTTGAAGCATTTCAGAAAAAAACAAAATTTCACCAAAAAATCCAATGGGGTTAGCCTTTGCTTTTGTACCAAAAACGACAATTTTCATCAACACTCGTCGTAAATTCATTTTTCCCGCCCATGAATCAAAACTCACTTTAAATTCATTTTTCTCGCCCATGAGGCTTCTTATCTTTGTCAGATATGTGATATCTTGTCATACCTAAATTTTGAAGCATTTCAGAAAAAATCAAAATTTCAGAACAAAATCCAAAGGGGTTAGCCTTTGCTTTTTACCAAAAACGGCAATTTTCATCAAAACTCATCGTAAATTCTTTTTTCTCGCCCGTAAAGCTTCTTATCTTTGTCAGATACGTGTTATGTTGTCATACCTAAATTTTGAAGCATTTCAGAAAAAATCAAAATTTCACAAAAAATCCAAAGGGGTTACCCTTTGTTTTTTTACCAAAAACGACAAGTTCCATTAAAGCTCGTCGTAAATTCATTTTTCTCGCATGTGAAGCTTCTTATCTTTGTCAAATTTGCGTTATATTGTCATACCAAAATTTTTAAGCATTTCGGAAGAAATCAAAATTTCACAAAAAATCCAAAGGGGTTAGCCTTTGATTTTTTTCAAAAACGGCAATTTTCATCAAAATTCATCGTAAATTCATTTTTCTCGCCCGTGAAGCTTCTTATCTTTGTTGGTTCTGTGTTATATTCTCATACCTAAATTTTGAAGCATTTTGGAAAAAAAATCAAAATTTCACAAAAAAATCCAAAGGGGTTAGCCTTTGCTTTTCTACGAAAAACGACAATTTTCAACAACACTTGCCGTAAATTCATTTTTTTCGCCCGTGAATCAAAACTCAATGTAAATTCATTTTTCTCGCCCATGAGGCTTCTTATCTTTGTCAGATATGCGTTATCTTGTCATACCTAAATTTTGAAGCATTTCGGAAAAAAATCAAAATTTCAGAACAAAATCCAAAGGGGTTAGCCTTGTTTTTTTACCAAAAATGACAAGTTCCATCAAAACTCGTCGTAAATTCATTTTTCTCGCCCGTGGCGCTTCTTATCTTTGTCAGATACGCGTTATATTGTCATACCGAAATTTTGAAGCATTTTGGAAAAAAATCAAAATTTCACAAAAAATCCAAAGGGGTTAGCCTTTGCTTTTTCTCAAAAACGGCAATTTTCATCAAAATTCATCGTATATTCATTTTTCTCACCCGTGAAGCTTCTTATTTTTGTCAGATACGTGTTATATTGTCATACCTAAATTTTGAAGCATTTCAGAAAAAACAAAATTTCACCAAAAAATCCAAAGGGGTTAGCCTTTGCTTTTCTACCAAAAACGACAATTTTCATCAAGACTCGCCGTAAATTCATTTTTCTAGCCCATGAACCAAAACTCAATGTAAATTCCTTTTTCTCGCCCATGAGACTTCTTATCTTTGTCAGATACGTGTTATCTTGTCATACCTAAATTTTGAAGCATTTCGGAAAAAAATCAAAATTTCAGAACAAAATCCAAAGGGGTTAGCCTTTGTTTTTTGTACCAAAAATGACAAGTTCCATCAAAACTTGTCGTAAATTCATTTTTCTCGCCCGTGACGCTTCTTATCTTTGTCAGATACGCGTTATATTGTCATACCAAAATTTTGAAGCATTTCAGAAAAAATCAAAATTTCACAAAAAATCCAAAGGGGTTAGCCTTTGCTTTTTCTCAAAAACGGCAATTTTCATCAAAATTCATCGTAAATTCATTTTTCTCACCCGTGAAGCTTCTTATTTTTGTCAGATACGTGTTATATTGTCATACCTAAATTTTAAAGCATTTCAGAAAAAACAAAATTTCACCAAAAATCCAAAGGGGTTAGCCTTTGCTTTTCTACCAAAAACAACAATTTTCATCAACACTCGCCGTAAATTCATTTTTCTCGCCCGTGAATCAAATCTCACTGTAAATTCATTTTTCTCGCCCATGAGGCTTCTTATCTTTGTCAGATACGCGTTATCTTGTCATACATAAATTTTGAAGCATTTCAGAAAAAATCAAAATTTCAGAACAAAATCCAAAGGGGTTAGCCTTTGCTTTTTACGAAAAACGGCAATTTTCATCAAAACTCGTCGTAAATTCATTTTTCTCACCCGTGAAGCTTCTTATCTTTGTCAGATACGTGTTATGTTGTTATACCTAAATTTTGAAGCATTTTGGAAAAAAAATCAAAATTTCACAAAAAATCCAATGGGGTTAGCCTTTGTTTTTTTTACCAAAAACGACAAGTTCCATCAAAACTCGTCGTAAATTCATTTTTCTCGCCTGTGAAGCTTCTTATCTTTGTCAGTTACGTGTTATATTGTCATAACTAAATTTTGAAGCATTTCGCAAAAAAAATCAAAATTTCACAAAAAATCCAAAGGGGTTAGCCTTTGCTTTTCTACCAGAAACGACAATTTTCATCAACACTTGCCGTAAATTCATTTTTCTCTCCCGTGAATCAAAACTCAATGTAAATTCATTTTTCTCGCCCATGAGACTTCTTATCTTTGTTAGATACGTGTTATCTTTTCATACCTAAATTTTGATGCATTTCGGAGAAAAATCAAAATTTCAGAACAAAATCCAAAGGGGTTAGCCTTTGTTTTTTTACCAAAAATGACAAGTTCCATCAAAACTCGTCGTAAATTCATTTTTCTCGTCCGTGGCGCTTCTTATCTTTGTCAGATACGGGTTATATTGTCATACTGAAATTTTGAAGCATTTTGGAAAAAATCAAAATTTCACAAAAAATCCAAAGGGGTTAGTCTTTGCTTTTTCTCAAAAACGGAAATTTTCATCAAAATTCATCGTAAATTCATTTTTCTCACCTGTGAAGCTTCTTAATTTTGTCAGATACGTGTTATATTGTCATACCTAAATTTTGAAGCATTTCAGAAAAAACAAAATTTCACCAAAAAATCCAAAGGGGTTAGCCTTTGCTTTTCTACCAAAAATGACAATTTTCATCAACACTCGCCGTAAATCCATTTTTCTCGCCCGTGAATCAAAACTCACTATAAATTCATTTTTCTCGCCCATGAGGCTTCTTATCTTTGTCAGATATGCGTTATCTTGTCATACCTAAATTTCGAAGCATTTCAGAAAAAAATCAAAATTTCAGAACAAAATCCAAAGGGGTTAGCCTTTGCTTTTTACCAAAAACGGCAATTTTCATCAAAACTCGTCGTAAATTAATTTTTCTTGCCCATGAAGCTTCTTATCTTTGTCAGATACGTGTTATGTTGTCATACCTAAATTTTGAAGCATTTCAGAAAAAAAAATTCAAAATTTCACAAAAAACCCAAAGGGGTTAGCCTTTGTTTTTTTACCAAAAACGACAAGTTCCATTAAAACTCGTCGTAATTCATTTTTCTCGCCTGTGAAGCTTCTTATCTTTGTCAGATTTGCGTTTTATTGTCATACCAAAATTTTTAAGCATTTCGGAAAAAAAATCAAAATTTCAGAAAAAATCCAAAGGGGTTAGCCTTTGATTTTTCTCAAAAACGGCAATTTTCATTAAAATTCGTCGTAAATACATTTTTCTCACCCGTGAAGCTTCTTATATTTGTCAGTACGTGTTATATTGTCGTACCTAAATTTTCAAGCATTTCAAAAAAAAATCAAAATTTCACAAAAAATCCAAAGGGGTTAGCCTCTGCTTTTCTACCAAAAACGACAATTTTCATCAACACTCGCCGTAAATTCATTTTTCTCGCCCGTGAATCAAAACTCAATGTAAATTCATTTTTCTCGACCATGACGCTTTTTAACTTTGTCAGTTACGTGTTATATTGTCATACCTAAATTTTGAAGCATTTCGGAAAAAAATCAAAATTTCGCAAAAAATTCAAAGGGGTTAGCCTTTGCATTTCTACCAAAAACGACAATTTTCATCAACACTCGCCGTAAATTCATTTTTCTCGCCCGTGAACCAAAACTCAATGTAAATTCATTTTTCTCGCCCATGAGACTTCTTATCTTTGTCAGATACGTGTTATCTTGTCATACCTAAATTTTGAAGCATTTCAGAAAAAAATCAAAATTTCAGAACAAAATCCAAAGGGGTTAGCTTTTGTTTTTTGTACCAAAAATGACAAGTTCCATCAAAACTCATCGTAAATTCATTTTTCTCGCCCGTGACGCTTCTTATCTTTGTCAGATATGCGTTATATTGTCATACCAAAATTTTGAAGCATTTCGGAAAAAATCAAAATTTCACAAAAAATCCAAAGGTGTTAGCCTTTGTTTTTTCTCAAAAACGGCAATTTTCATCAAAATTCATCGTAAATTCATTTTTCTCACCCGTGAAGCTTCTTATTTTTGTCAGATACGTGTTATGTTGTCATACGTAAATTTTGAAGCATTTTGGAAAAAAAATCAAAATTTCACAAAAACTCCAAAGGGGTTAGCCTTTGTTTTTTTACCAAAAATGACAAGTTCCATCAAAACTCGTCGTAAATTCATTTTTCTCACCTGTGAAGCTTCTTATCTTTGTCAGATTTGCGTTATATTGTCATACCAAAATTTTTAAGCATTTCGGAAAAAATCAAAATTTCACAAAAAATCCAAAAGGGTTAGCCTTTGATTTTTCTCAAAAACGGCAATTTTTATCAAAATTCGTCGTAAATTCATTTTTCTCGCCCGTGAAGATTCTTATCTTTGCCAGTTACGTGTTTTATTGTCATACCTAAATTTTGAAGCATTTTGGAAAAAAATCAAAATTTCACAAAAAAATACAAAGGGGTTAGCCTTTGCTTTTCTACCTAAAACGACAATTTTCATCAACACTCGCCGTAAATTCATTTTTCTCGCCCGTGAATCAAAACTCAATGTAAATTCATTTTTCTCGCCCATGAGGCTTCTTATCTTTGTCAGATACGGGTTATCTTGTCATACCTAAATTTTGAAGCATTTCAGAAAAAAATTTAAAATTTCAGAACAAAATCCAAAGGGGTTAGCCTTTGCTTTTTACCAAAAACGGCAAGTTTCATCAAAACTCATCGTAAATTCATTTTTCTCGCCCATGAAGCTTCTTATATTTGTCAGATACGTGTTATATTATCATACCTAAATTTTGAAGCATTTCAGAAAAAAACAAAATTTCACCAAAAAATCCAATGGGGTTAGCCTTTGCTTTTGTACCAAAAACGACAATTTTCATCAACACTCGCCGTAAATTCATTTTTCCCGCCCATGAATCAAAACTCACTTTAAATTCATTTTTCTCGCCCATGAGGCTTCTTATCTTTGTCAGATATGTGTTATCTTGTCATACCTAAATTTTGAAGCATTTCAGAAAAAATCAAAATTTCAGAACAAAATCCAAAGGGGTTAGCCTTTGCTTTTTACCAAAAATGGTAATTTTCATCAAAACTCATCGTAAATTCTTTTTTCTCGCCCGTGAAGCTTCTTATCTTTGTCAGATACGTGTTATGTTGTCATACCTAAATTTTGAAGCATTTCAGAAAAAATCAAAATTTCACAAAAAATCCAAAGGGGTTACCCGTTGTTTTTTTACCAAAAATGACAAGTTCCATTAAAGCTCGTCGTAAATTCATTTTTCTCGCATGTGAAGCTTCTTATCTTTGTCAGATTTGCGTTATATTGTCATACCAAAATTTTTAAGCATTTCGGAAGAAATCAAAATTTCACAAAAAATCCAAAGAGGTTAGCCTTTGATTTTTTTCAAAAACGGCAATTTTCATCAAAATTCATCGTAAATTCATTTTTCTCGCCCGTGAAGCTTCTTATCTTTGTTAGTTCTGTGTTATATTGTCATACCTAAATTTTGAAGCATTTTGGAAAAAAAATCAAAATTTCACAAAAAAATCCAAAGGGGTTAGCCTTTGCTTTTCTACCAAAAACGACAATTTTCATCAACACTTGCCGTAAATTCATTTTTCTCGCCCGTGAATCAAAACTCAATGTAAATTCATTTTTCTCGCCCATGAGGCTTCTTATCTTTGTCAGATATGCGTTATCTTGTCATACCTAAATTTTGAAGCATTTCGGAAAAAAATCAAAATTTCAGAACAAAATCCAAAGGGGTTAGCCTTTGTTTTTTTACCAAAAAACCATCAAAACTCGTCGTAAATTCATTTTTCTCGCCCGTGGCGCTTCTTATCTTTGTCAGATACGCGTTATATTGTCATACCGAAATTTTGAAGCATTTTGGAAAAAAATCAAAATTTCACAAAAAATCCAAAGGGGTTAGCCTTTGCTTTTTCTCAAAAACGGCAATTTTCATCAAAATTCATCGTATATTCATTTTTCTCACCCGTGAAGCTTCTTATTTTTGTCAGATACGTGTTATATTGTCATACCTAAATTTTGAAGCATTTCAGAAACAACAAAATTTCACCAAAAAATCCAAAGGGGTTAGCCTTTGCTTTTCTACCAAAAACGACAATTTTCATCAACACTCGCCGTAAATTCATTTTTCTAGCCCATGAACCAAAACTCAATGTAAATTCCTTTTTCTCGCCCATGAGACTTCTTATCTTTGTCAGATACATGTTATCTTGTCATACCTAAATTTTGAAGCATTTCGGAAAAAAATCAAAATTTCAGAACAAAATCCAAAGGGGTTAGCCTTTGTTTTTTGTACCAAAAATGACAAGTTCCATCAAAACTCGTCGTAAATTCATTTTTCTCGCCCGTGACGCTTCTTATCTTTGTCAGATACGCGTTATATTGTCATACCAAAATTTTGAAGCATTTCGGAAAAAATCAAAATTTCACAAAAAATCCAAAGGGGTTAGCCTTTGCTTTTTCTCAAAAAACGGCAATTTTCATCAAAATTCATCGTAAATTCATTTTTCTCACCCGTGAAGCTTCTTATTTTTGTCAGATACGTGTTATATTGTCATACCTAAATTTTAAAGCATTTCAGAAAAAACAAAATTTCACCAAAAATCCAAAGGGGTTAGCCTTTGCTTTTCTACCAAAAACGACAATTTTCATCAACACTCGCCGTAAATTCATTTTTCTCGCCCGTGAATCAAATCTCACTGTAAATTCATTTTTCTCGCCCATGAGGCTTCTTATCTTTGTCAGATACGCGTTATCTTGTCATACCTAAATTTTGAAGCATTTCAGAAAAAATCAAAATTTCAGAACAAAATCCAAAGGGGTTAGCCTTTGCTTTTTAAGAAAAACGGCAATTTTCATCAAAACTCGTCGTAAATTCATTTTTCTCACCCGTGAAGCTTCTTATCTTTGTCAGATACGTGTTATGTTGTTATACCTAAATTTTGAAGCATTTTGGAAAAAAAATCAAAATTTCACAAAAAATCCAATGGGGTTAGCCTTTGTTTTTTTACCAAAAACAACAAGTTCCATCAAAACTCGTCGTAAATTCATTTTTCTCGCCTGTGAAGCTTCTTATCTTTGTCAGTTACGTGTTATATTGTCATCCTAAATTTTGAAGCATTTCGGAAAAAAAATCAAAATTTCACAAAAAATCCAAAGGGGTTAGCCTTTGCTTTTCTACCAGAAACGACAATTTTCATCAACACTTGCCGTAAATTCATTTTTCTCTCCCGTGAATCAAAACTCAATGTAAATTCATTTTTCTCGCCCATGAGACTTCTTATCTTTGTTAGATACGTGTTATCTTGTCATACCTAAATTTTGAAGCATTTCGGAGAAAAATCAAAATTTCAGAACAAAATCCAAAGGGGTTAGCCTTTGTTTTTTTATCAAAAATGACAAGTTCCATCAAAACTCGTCGTAAATTCATTTTTCTCGTCCGTGGCGCTTCTTATCTTTGTCAGATACGGGTTATATTGTCATACCGAAATTTTGAAGCATTTTGGAAAAAATCAAAATTTCACAAAAAATCCAAAGGTGTTAGTCTTTGCTTTTTCTCAAAAACGGAAATTTTCATCAAAATTCATCGTAAATTCATTTTTCTCACCCGTGAAGCTTCTTAATTTTGTCAGATACGTGTTATATTGTCATACCTAAATTTTGAAGCATTTCAGAAAAAACAAAATTTCACCAAAAAATCCAAAGGGGTTAGCCTTTGCTTTTCTACCAAAAATGACAATTTTCATCAACAATCGCCGTAAATCCATTTTTCTCGCCCGTGAATCAAAACTCACTATAAATTCATTTTTCTCGCCCATGAGGCTTCTTATCTTTGTCAGATATGCGTTATCTTGTCATACCTAAATTTCGAAGCATTTCAGAAAAAAATCAAAATTTCAGAACAAAATCCAAAGGGGTTAGCCTTTGCTTTTTATCGAAAATGGCAATTTTCATCAAAACTCGTCGTAAATTAATTTTTCTTGCCCATGAAGCTTCTTATCTTTGTCAAATACGTGTTATGTTGTTATACCTAAATTTTGAAGCATTTCGGAAAAAAATTCAAAATTTCACAAAAAATCCAAAGGGGTTAGCCTTTGTTTTTTTACCAAAAACAACAAGTTCCATTAAAACTCGTCGTAATTCATTTTTCTCGCCTGTGAAGCTTCTTATCTTTGTCAGATTTGCGTTTTATTGTCATACCAAAACTTTTAAGCATTTCGGAAAAAATCAAAATTTCACAAAAAATCCAAAGGGGTTAGCCTTTGATTTTTCTCAAAAACGGCAATTTTCATTAAAATTCGTCGTAAATACATTTTTCTCACCCGTGAAGCTTCTTATATTTGTCAGTACGTGTTATATTGTCGTACCTAAATTTTCAGGCATTTAAAAAAAAATCAAAATTTCACAAAAAATCCAAAGGGGTTAGCCTCTGCTTTTCTACCAAAAACGACAATTTTCATCAACACTCGCCGTAAATTCATTTTTCTCGCCCGTGAATCAAAACTCAATGTAAATTCATTTTTCTCGCCCATGACGCTTTTTAACTTTGTCAGTTACGTGTTATAATGTCATACCTAAATTTTGAAGCATTTCGGAAAAAAATCAAAATTTCGCAAAAAATTCAAAGGGGTTAGCCTTTGCTTTTCTACCAGAAACGACAATTTTCATCAACACTTGCCGTAAATTCATTTTTCTCTCCCGTGAATCAAAACTCAATGTAAATTCATTTTTCTCGCCCATGAGACTTCTTATCTTTGTTAGATACGTGTTATCTTGTCATACCTAAATTTTGAAGCATTTCGGAGAAAAATCAAAATTTCAGAACAAAATCCAAAGGGGTTAGCCTTTGTTTTTTTTACCAAAAATGATAAGTTCCATCAAAACTCGTCGTAAATTCATTTTTCTCGCCTGTGGCGCTTCTTATCTTTGTCAGATACGCATTATATTGCCATACCGAAATTTTGAAGCATTTTGGAAAAAAACAAAATTTCACAAAAAATCCAAAGGGGTTAGTCTTTGCTTTTTCTCAAAAACGGCAATTTTCACCAAAATTCATTGTAAATTCATTTTTCTCACCCGTGAAGCTTCTTATTTTTGTCAGATACGTGTTATATTGTCATACCTAAATTTTGAAGCATTTCAGAAAAAACAAAATTTCACCAAAAAAAATCCAAAGGGGTTAGCCTTTGCTTTTCTACCAAAAATGACAATTTTCATCAACACTCGCCGTAAATCCATTTTTCTCGCCCGTGAATCAAAACTCACTATAAATTCATTTTTCTCGCCCATGAGGCTTCTTATCTTTGTCAGATACGCGTTATCTTGTCATACCTAAATTTCGAAGCATTTCAGAAAAAATCAAAATTTCATAACAAAATCCAAAGGGGTTAGCCTTTGCTTTTTACCAAATATGGCAATTTTCATCAAAACTCGTCGTAAATTAATTTTTCTTCCCCCGAAGCATCTTATCTTTGTCAGATACGTGTTATGTTGTCATACCTAAATTTTGAAGCATTTCGGAAAAAAATCAAAATTTCACAAAAAATCCAAAGGGGTTAGCCTTTGTTTTTTTACCAAAAACGACAAGTTCCATCAAAACTCGTCGTAATTCATTTTTCTCGCCTGTGAAGCTTCTTATCTTTGTCAGATTTGCGTTTTATTGTCATACCAAAATTTTTAAGCATTTCGGAAAAAAATCAAAATTTCACAAAAAATCTAAAGGGGTTAGCCTTTGATTTTTCTCAAAAACGGCAATTTTCATTAAAATTCATCGTAAATTCATTTTTCTCGCCCGTGAAGCTTCTTATCTTTGTCAGTTACGTGTTATATTGTCATACCTAAATTTTCAAGCATTTCAGAAAAAAAAATCAAAATTTCACAAAAAATCCAAAGGGGTTAGCCTTTGCTTTTCTACCAAAAACGACAATTTTCATCAACACTCGCCGTAAATTCATTTTTCTTGCCCGTGAATCAAAACTCAATGTAAATTCATTTTTCTCGCCCATGAGGCTTCTTATCTTTGTCAGATATGCGTTATCTTGCCATACCTAAATTTTGAAGCATTTTGGAGAAAAATAAAAATTTCAGAACAAAATCCAAAGGGGTTAGCTTTTGTTTTTTTTACCAAAAATGACAAGTTCCATCAAAACTCATCGTAAATTCATTTTTCTCCCCCGTGGCGCTTCTTATCTTTGTCAGATACGCGTTATATTGCCATACCAAAATTTTGAAGCATTTTGGAAAAAATCAAAATTTCACAAAAAATCCAAAGGGGTTAGTCTTTGCTTTTTCTCAAAAACGGCAATTTTCATCAAAATTCATCGTAAATTCATTTTTCTCACACGTGAAGCTTCTTATTTTTGTCAGATACGTGTTATATTGTCATACCTAAATTTTGAAGCATTTCAGAAAAAACAAAATTTCACCAAAAAATCCAAAGGGGTTAGCCTTTGCTTTTCTACCAAAAATGACAATTTTCATCAGCACTCGCCGTAAATCCATTTTTCTCGCCCGTGAATCAAAACTCACTATAAATTCATTTTTCTCGCCCATGAGGCTTCTTATCTTTGTCAGATACGCGTTATCTTGTCATACCTAAATTTTGAAGCATTTCAGAAAAAATCAAAATTTCAGAACAAAATCCAAAGGGGTTAGCCTTTGCTTTTTAGCAAATATGGCAATTTTCATCAAAACTCGTCGTAAATTGATTTTTCTTCCCCTGAAGCTTCTTATCTTTGTCAGATACGTGTTATGTTGTCATACCTAAATTTTGAAGCATTTCGGAAAAAAAATCAAAATTTCACAAAAAATCCAAAGGGGTTACCTTTGTTTTTTACCAAAAACGACAAGTTCCATCAAAACTCGTCGTAATTTATTTTTCTCGCCTATGAAGCTTCTTATCTTTGTCAGATTTGCGTTTTATTGTCATACCAAAATTTTTAAGCATTTCGGAAAAAAAATCAAAATTTCACAAAAAATCTAAAGGGGTTAGCCTTTGATTTTTCTCAAAAACGGCATTTTCATTAAAATTCATCGTAAATTCATTTTTCGCGCCCGTGAAGCTTCTTATCTTTGTCAGTTACGTGTTATATTGTCATACCTAAATTTTCAAGCCTTTCGGAAAAAAAATCAAAATTTCACAAAAAATCCAAAGGGGTTAGCCTTTGCTTTTCTACCAAAAACGACAATTTTCATCAACACTCGCCGTTAATTCATTTTTCTCACCCGTGAATCAAAACTCAATGTAAATTCATTTTTCTCGCCCATGAGGCTTCTTATCTTTGTCAGATATGCGTTATCTTGCCATACCTAAATTTTGAAGCATTTCGGAAAAAAATCAAAATTTCAGAACAAAATCCAAAGGGGTTAGCCTTTGCTTTTTCTCAAAAACGGCAATTTGTATAAAAATTCATCGTAAATTCATTTTTCTCACCCGTGAAGCTTCTTATTTTTGTCAGATACGTGTTATATTGTCATACCTAAATTTTGAAACATTTCAGAAAAAAACAAAATTTCACCAAAAAATCCAAAGGGGTTAGCCTTTGCTTTTCTACCAAAAACGACAATTTTCATCAACACTCGCCGTAAATTCATTTTTCTCGCCCATGAACCAAAACTCAATGTAAATTCATTTTTCTCGCCCATGAGACTTCTTATCTTTGTCAGATACGTGTTATCTTGTCATACCTAAATTTTGAAGCATTTCGGAAAAAAATCAAAATTTCAGAACAAAATCCAAAGGGGTTAGCCTTTGTTTTTTGTACCAAAAATGACAAGTTCCATCAAAACTCGTCGTAAATTAATTTTTCTCGCCTGTGACGCTTCTTATCTTTGTCAGATACGCGTTATATTGTCATACCAAAATTTTGAAGCATTTCGGAAAAAAATCAAAATTTCACAAAAAATCCAAAGGGGTTAGCCTTTGCTTTTTCTCAAAAACGGCAATTTTCATCAAAATTCATCGTAAATTCATTTTTCTCACCCGTGAAGCTTCTTATTTTTGTCAGATACGTGTTATATTGTCATACCTAAATTTTAAAGCATTTCAGAAAAAACAAAATTTCACCAAAAAAATCCAAAGGGGTTAGCCTTTGCTTTTCTACCAAAAACGACAATTTTCATCAACACTCGCCGTAAATTCATTTTTCTCGCCCGTGAATCAAAACTCACTGTAAATTCATTTTTCTCGCCCATGAGGCTTCTTATCTTTGTCAGATACACGTTATCTTATCATAGCTAAATTTTGAAGCATTTCAGAAAAAATCAAAATTTCAGAACAAAATCCAAAGGGGTTAGCCTTTGCTTTTTACCAAAAACGACAATTTTCATCAAAACTCGTCGTAAATTCATTTTTCTGACCAATGAAGCTTCTTATCTTTGTCAGATACGTGTTATGTTGTCATACCTAAATTTTGAAGCATTTTGGAAAAAAAATCAAAATTTCACAAAAAATCCAAAGCGGTTAGCCTTTGTTTTTTTACCAAAAACGACAAGTTCCATCAAAACTCGTCGTAAATTCATTTTTCTCGCCTGTGAAGCTTCTTATCTTTGTCAGTTACGTGTTATATTGTCATACCTAAATTTTGAAGCATTTCGGAAAAAAAAATCAAATTTTCACAAAAAAAATCCAAAGGGGTTAGCCTTTGCTTTTCTACCAGAAACAACAATTTTCATCAACACTTGCCGTAAATTTATTTTTCTCTCCCGTGAATCAAAACTCAATGTAAATTCATTTTTCTCGCCCATGAGACTTCTTATCTTTGTTAGATACGTGTTATCTTGTCATACCTAAATTTTGAAGCATTTCGGAGAAAAATCAAAATTTCAGAACAAAATCCAAATGGGTTAGCCTTTGTTTTTTTTACCAAAAATGACAAGTTCCATCAAAACTCGTCGTAAATTCATTTTTCTTGCCCGTGGCGCTTCTTATCTTTGTCAGATACGCGTTATATTGTCATACCGAAATTTTGAAGCATTTTGGAAAAAATCAAAATTTCACAAAAAATCCAAAGGTTTTAGTCTTTGCTTTTTCTCAAAAACGGCAATTTTCATCAAAATTCATCGTAAATTCATTTTTCTCACCCGTGAAGCTTCTTATTTTTGTCAGATACGTGTTATATTGTCATTCCTAAATTTTGAAGCATTTCAGAAAAAACAAAATTTCACCAAAAAATCCAAAGGGGTTAGCCTTTGCTTTTCTACCAAAAATGACAATTTTCATCAACACTCGCCGTAAATCCATTTTTCTCGCCCGTGAATCAAAACTCACTATAAATTCATTTTTCTCGCCCATGAGGCTTCTTATCTTTGTCAGATACGCGTTATCTTGTCATACCTAAATTTTGAAGCATTTCAGAAAAAAATCAAAATTTCAGAACAAAATCCAAAGGGGTTAGCCTTTGCTTTTTACCAAAAATGGCAATTTTCATCAAAACTCGTCGTAAATTAATTTTTCTTGCCCATGAAGCTTCTTACCTTTGTCAGATACATGTTATGTTGTCATACCTAAATTTTGAAGCATTTCGGAAAAAAAATAAAAAATTTCACAAAAAATCCAAAGGGGTTAGCCTTTGTTTTTTTACCAAAAACGACAAGTTCCATCAAAACTCGTCGTAATTCATTTTTCTCGCCTGTGAAGCTTCTTATCTTTGCCAGATTTGCGTTTTATTGTCATACCAAAATTTTTAAGCATTTCGGAAAAAAATCAAAATTTCACAAAAAAATCCAAAGGGGTTAGCCTTTGATTTTTCTCAAAAACGGCAATTTTCATTAAAATTCGTCGTAAATTCATTTTCTCGCCCGTGAAGCTTCTTATCTTTGTCAGTTACGTGTTATATTGTCATACCTAAATTTTCAAGCATTTCAGAAAAAAAAAATCAAAATTTCACAAAAAATCCAAAGGGGTTAGCCTTTGCTTTTCTACCAAAAACGACAATTTTTATCAACACTCGCCGTAAATTCATTTTTCTCGCCCGTGAATCAAAACTCAATGTAAATTCATTTTTCTCGCCCATGACGCTTTTTATCTTTGTCAGATATGCGTTATCTAGTCATACCAAAATTTTGAAGCATTTCAGAAAAAAATCAAAATTTCAGAACAAAATCCAAAGGGGTTAGCCTTTGCTTTTTACCAAAAATGACAAGTTCCATCAAAACTCGTCATAAATTCATTTTTCTCGCCCATGAAGCTTCTTATATTTGTCAGATACGTGTTATATTGTCATACCTAAATTTTGAAGCATTTCAGAAAAAATAAAATTTCACCAAAAAATCCAAAGGGGTTAGCCTTTGCTTTTCTACCAAAAATGACAATTTTCATCAACACTCGTCGTAAATTCATTTTTCCCGCCCGTGAATCAAAACTCACTGTAAATACATTTTTCTCGCCCATGAGGCTTCTTATCTTTGTCAGATACGCGTTATCTTGTCATACCTAAATTTTGAAGCATTTTAGAAAAAAATCAAAATTTGAAAACAAAATCCAGAGGGGTTAGCCTTTGCTTTTTACCAAAAACGACAATTTTCATCAAAACTCGTCGTAAATTCATTTTTCTCGCCCGTGAAGCTTCTTATCTTTGTCAGATACGTGTTATGTTGTCATACCTAAATTTTGAAGCATTTCAGAAAAAAATCAAAATTTCACAAGAAATCCAAAGGGGTTACCCTTTGTTTTTTTACCAAAAACAACAAGTTCCATCAAAGCTCATCGCAAATTCATTTTTCTCGCATGTGAAGCTTCTTATCTTTGTCAGATTTGCGTTATATTGTCATACCAAAATTTTTAAGCATTTCAAAAAAAATCAAAATTTCACAAAAAATCCAAAGGGGTTAGCCTTTGCTTTTCTACCAGAAACGACAATTTTCATCAACACTTGCCGTAAATTCATTTTTCTCGCCCGTGAATCAAAACTCAATGTAAATTCATTTTTCTCGCCCATGAGACTTCTTATCTTTGTTAGATACGTGTTATTTTGTCATACCTAAATTTTGAAGCATTTCGAAGAAAAATCAACATTTCAGAACAAAATCCAAAGGGGTTAGCCTTTGTTTTTTTTACCAAAAATGACAAGTTCCATCAAAACTCGTCGTAAATTCATTTTTCTCACTTGTGGCGCTTCTTATCTTTGTCAGATACGCGTTATATTGTCATACCAAAATTTTGAAGCATTTTGGAAAAAATCAAAATTTCACAAAAAATCCAAAGGGGTTAGTCTTTGCTTTTTCTCAAAAACGGCAATTTTCATCAAAATTCATCGTAAATTCATTTTTCTCACTCGTGAAGCTTCTTATTTTTGTCAGATACGTGTTATATTATCATACCTAAATTTTGAAGCATTTCAGAAAAAAAAATTCACCAAAAAATCCAAAGGGGTTAGCCTTTGCTTTTCTACCAAAAATGACAATTTTCATCAACACTCGTCGTAAATCCATTTTTCTCGCCCGAGAATCAAAACTCACTGTAAATTCATTTTTTCTCACCCATGAGGCTTCTTATCTTTGTCAGATACGCGTTATCTTGTCATACCTAAATTTCGAAGCATTTCAGAAAAAATCAAAATTTCAGAACAAAATCCAAAGGGGTTAGTCTTTGCTTTTTACCAAAAATGGCAATTTTCATCAAAACTCGTCGTAAATTAATTTTCCTTGCCCATGAAGCTTCTTATCTTTGTCAGATACGTGTTATGTTGTCATACCTAAATTTTGAAGCATTTCGCAAAAAAACTCAGAATTTCACAAAAAATCCAAAGGGGTTAGCCTTTGTTTTTTTACCAAAAATGACAAGTTCCATCAAAACTCGTCGTAATTCATTTTTCTCGCCTGTGAAGCTTCTTATCTTTGTCAGATTTGCGTTTTATTGTCATACCAAAATTTTTAAGCATTTCGGAAAAAATCAAAATTTCACAAAAAATCCAAAGGGGTTAGCCTTTGCTTTTCTACCAGAAACGACAATTTTCATCAACACTTGCCGTAAATTCATTTTTCTCGCCCGTGAATCAAAACTCAATGTAAATTCATTTTTCTCGCCCATGAGACTTCTTATCTTTGTTAGATACGTGTTATCTTGTCATACCTAAATTTTGAAGCATTTCGGAGAAAAATCAACATTTCAGAACAAAATCCAAAGAGGTTAGCCTTTGTTTTTTACCAAAAATGACAAGTTCCATCAAAACTCATCGTAAATTCATTTTTCTCGCCCGTGGCGCTTCTTATCTTTGTCAGATACGCGTTATATTGTCATACCAAAATTTTGAAGCATTTTGGAAAAAATCGAAATTTCACAAAAAATCCAAAGGGGTTAGTCTTTGCTTTTTCTCAAAAACGGCAATTTTCATCAAAATTCATCGTAAATTCATTTTTCTCACTCGTGAAGCTTCTTATTTTTGTCAGATACGTGTTATATTATCATACCTAAATTTTGAAGCATTTCAGAAAAAAAATTTCACCAAAAAATCCAAAGGGGTTAGCCTTTGCTTTTCTACCAAAAATGACAATTTTCATCAACACTCGCCGTAAATCCATTTTTCTCGCCCGAGAATCAAAACTCACTGTAAATTCATTTTTTCTCACCCATGAGGCTTCTTATCTTTGTCAGATACGCGTTATCTTGTCATACCTAAATTTCGAAGCATTTCAGAAAAAATCAAAATTTCAGAACAAAATCCAAAGGGGTTAGCCTTTGCTTTTTACCAAAAATGGCAATTTTCATCAAAACTCGTCGTAAATTAATTTTCCTTGCCCATGAAGCTTCTTATCTTTGTCAGATACGTGTTATGTTGTCATACCTAAATTTTGAAGCATTTCGCAAAAAAATCAGAATTTCACAAAAAAATCCAAAGGGGTTAGCCTTTGTTTTTTTACCAAAAATGACAAGTTCCATCAAAACTCGTCGTAATTCATTTTTCTCGCCTGTGAAGCTTCTTATCTTTGTCAGATTTGCGTTTTATTGTCATACCAAAATTTTTAAGCATTTCGGAAAAAATCAAAATTTCACAAAAAATCAAAAGGGGTTAGCCTTTGCTTTTCTACCAGAAACGACAATTTTCATCAACACTTGCCGTAAATTAATTTTTCTCGCCCGTGAATCAAAACTCAATGTAAATTCATTTTTCTCGCCCATGAGACTTCTTATCTTTGTTAGATACGTGTTATCTTGTCATACCTAAATTTTGAAGCATTTCGGAGAAAAATCAACATTTCAGAACAAAATCCAAAGAGGTTAGCCTTTGTTTTTTTTACCAAAAATGACAAGTTCCATCAAAACTCATCGTAAATTCATTTTTCTCGCCCGTGGCGCTTCTTATCTTTGTCAGATACGCGTTATATTGTCATACCAAAATTTTGAAGCATTTTGGAAAAAATCGAAATTTCACAAAAAATCCAAAGGGGTTAGTCTTTGCTTTTTCTCAAAAACGGCAATTTTCATCAAAATTCATCGTAAATTCATTTTTGTCACTCGTGAAGCTTCTTATTTTTGTCAGATACGTGTTATATTATCATACCTAAATTTTGAAGCATTTCACAAAAAAAATTTCACCAAAAAATCCAAAGGGGTTAGCCTTTGCTTTTCTACCAAAAATGACAATTTTCATCAACACTCGCCGTAAATCCATTTTTCTCGCCCGTGAATCAAAACTCACTGTAAATTCATTTTTTCTCGCCCATGAGGCTTCTTATCTTTGTCAGATACGCGTTATCTTGTCATACCTAAATTTTGAAGCATTTCAGAAAAATCAAAATTTCAAAACAAAATCCAAAGGGGTTAGCCTTTGCTTTTTACCAAAAATGGTAATTTTCATCAAAACTTGTCGTAAATTAATTTTTCTTGCCCATGAAGCTTCTTATCTTTGTCAGATACGTGTTATGTTGTTATACCTAAATTTTGAAGCATTTCGGAAAAAAATCAAAATTTCACAAAAAATCCAAAGGGGTTAGCCTTTGTTTTTTTACCAAAAACGACAAGTTCTATAAAAACTCGTCGTAATTCATTTTTCTCGCCTGTGAAGCTTCTTATCTTTGTCAGATTTGCATTTTATTGTCATACCAAAATTTTTAAGCATTTCGGAAAAATCAAAATTTCACAAAAAATCAAAAGGGGTTAGCCTTTGATTTTTCTCAAAAACGGCAATTTTCATTAAAATTCGTCGTAAATTCATTTTTATCGCCCGTGAAGCTTCTTATCTTTGTCAGTTACATGTTATATTGTCATACCTAAATTTTCAAGCATTTCGGAAAAAAAATCAAAATTTCACAAAAAATCCAAAGGGGTTAGCCTTTGCTTTTCTACCAAAAACGACAATTTTCATCAACACTCGCCGTAAATTCATTTTTCTCGCCCGTGAATCAAAACTCAATGTAAATTCATTTTTCTCGCCCATGACGCTTTTTATCTTTGTCAGATATGCGTTATCTTGTCATACCAAAATTTTGAAGCATTTCAGAAAAAAATCAAAATTTCAGAACAAAATCCAAAGGGGTTAGCCTTTGCTTTTTACCAAAAATGACAAGTTCCATCAAAACTCGTCGTAAATTCATTTTTCTCGCCCATGAAGCTTCTTATATTTGTCAGATATGTGTTATATTGTCATACCTAAATTTTGAAGCATTTCAGAAAAAAAATAAAATTTCACCAAAAAATCCAAAGGGGTTAGCCTTTGCTTTTCTACCAAAAATGACAATTTTTATCAACACTCGTCGTAAATTCATTTTTCCCGCCCGTGAATCAAAACTCACTGTAAATTCATTTTTCTCGCCCATGAGGCTTCTTATCTTTGTCAGATACGCGTTATCTTGTCATACCTAAATTTTGAAGCATTTTAGAAAAAAATCAAAATTTGAAAACAAAATCTAGAGGGGTTAGCCTTTGCTTTTTACCAAAAACGACAATTTTCATCAAAACTCGTCGTAAATTCATTTTTCTCGCCCGTGAAGCTTCTTATCTTTGTCAGATACGTGTTATGTTGTCATACCTAAATTTTGAAGCATTTCAGAAAAAAAATCAAAATTTCACAAGAAATCCAAAGGGGTTACCCTTTGTTTTTTTACCAAAAACGACAAGTTCCATCAAAGCTCATTGTAAATTCATTTTTCTCGCATGTGAAGCTTCTTATCTTTGTCAGATTTGCGTTATATTGTCATACCAAAATTTTTAAGCATTTTGGAAAAAATCAAAATTTCACAAAAAAATCCAAAGGGGTTAGCCTTTGCTTTTCTACTAGAAACAACAATTTTCATCAACACTTGCCGTAAATTCATTTTTCTCGCCCGTGAATCAAAACTCAATGTAAATTCATTTTTCTTGCCCAAGAGACTTCTTATCTTTGTTAGATACGTGTTATCTTGTCATACCTAAATTTTGAAGCATTTCGGAGAAAAATCAATATTTCAGAACAAAATCCAAAGGGGTTAGCCTTTGTTTTTTTACCAAAAATGACAAGTTCCATCAAAACTCGTCGTAAATTCATTTTTCTCGCCCATGGCGCTTCTTATCTTTGTCAGATACACGTTATATTGTCATACCGAAATTTTGAAGCATTTTGGAAAAAATCAAAATTTCACAAAAAATCCAAAGGGGTTAGTCTTTGCTTTTTCTCAAAAACGGCAATTTTCATCAAAATTCATCGTAAATTCATTTTTCTCACCAGTGAAGCTTCTTATTTTTGTCAGATACGTGTTATATTGCCATACCTAAATTTTGAAGCATTTCAGAAAAAAATTTCACCAAAAAATCCAAAGGGGTTAGCCTTTGCTTTTCTACCAAAAATGACAATTTTCATCAACACTCGCCGTAAATCCATTTTTCTCGCCCGTGAATCAAAACTCACTGTAAATTCATTTTTCTCGCCCATGAGGCTTCTTATCTTTGTCAGATACGCGTTATCTTGTCATACCTAAATTTCGAAGCATTTCAGAAAAATCAAAATTTCAAAATCCAAAGGGGTTAGCCTTTGCTTTTTACCAAAAATGGCAATTTTCATCAAAACTCATCGTAAATTAATTTTTCTTGCCCATGAAGCTTCTTATCTTTGTCAGATACGTGTTATGTTGTTATACCTAAATTTTGAAGCATTTCGTAAAAAAATCAAAATTTCACAAAAAATCCAAAGGGGTTAGCCTTTGTTTTTTTTACCAAAAACGACAAGTTCCATCAAAACTCGTCGTAATTCATTTTTCTCGACTGTGAAGCTTCTTATCTTTGTCAGATTTGCGTTTTATTCTCATACCAAAATTTTTAAGCATTTCGGAAAAAAATCAAAATTTCACAAAAAATCCAAAGGGGTTAGCCTTTGATTTTTCTCAAAAACGGCAATTTTCATTAAAATTCGTCGTAAATTCATTTTTCTCGCCCGTGAAGCTTCTTATCTTTGTTAGTTACGTGTTATATTGTCATACCTAAATTTTCAAGCATTTCGGAAAAAAATCAAAATTTCACAAAAAATCCAAAGGGGTTAGCCTTTGCTTTTCTACCAAAAACGACAATTTTCATCAACACTCGTCGTAAATTCATTTTTCTCGCCCGTGAATCAAAACTCAATGTAAATTCATTTTTCTCGCCCATGACGCTTTTTATCTTTGTCAGATATGCGTTATCTTTTCATACCAAAATTTTGAAGCATTTCAGAAAAAAATCAAAATTTCAGAACAAAATCCAAAGGGGTTAGCCTTTGCTTTTTACCAAAAATGACAAGTTCCATCAAAACTCGTCGTAAATTCATTTTTCTCGCCCATGAAGCTTCTTATATTTGTCAGATACGTGTTATATTGTCATACCTAAATTTTGAAGGATTTCAGAAAAAATAAAATTTCACCAAAAAATCCAAAGGGGTTAGCCTTTGCTTTTCTACCAAAAATGACAATTTTCATCAACACTCGTCGTAAATTCATTTTTCCCGCCCGCGAATCAAAACTCACTGTAAATTCATTTTTCTCGCCCATGAGGCTTCTTATCTTTGTCAGATACGCGTTATCTTTGTCATACCTAAATTTTGAAGAATTTTGGAAAAAAATCAAAATTTCAGAACAAAATCCAAAGGGGTTAGCCATTGTTTTTTATCAAAAATGACAAGTTTCATCAAAACTCGTCGTAAATTCATTTTTCTCGCCTGTGGCGCTTCTTATCTTTGTCAGATACGCGTTATATTGTCATACCGAAATTTTGAAGCATTTTGGAAAAATCAAAACTTCACAAAAAAACCAAAGGGGTTAGCCTTTGCTTTTTTCAAAAACGGCAATTTTCATCAACACTTGCCGTAAATTCATTTTTCTCACCCCTGAATCAAAACTCAATGTAAATTCATTTTTCTCGCCCATGAGTCTTCTTATCTTTGTCAGATATGCGTTATCTTGTCATACCTAAATTTTGAAGCATTTCGGAAAAAATCAAAATTTCAGAACAAAATCCAAAGGGGTTAGCCTTTGTTTTTTTTTACCAAAAATGACAATTTTCATCAACACTTGCCGTAAATTCATTTTTCTCGCCCGTGAATCAAAACTCAATGTAAATTCATTTTTCTTGCCCATGAAGCTTCTTATCTTTGTCAGATAAGCGTTATCTTGTCATACCTAAATTTTGAAGCATTTCGGAAAAAAATCAAAATTTCAGAACAAAATCCAAAGGGGTTAGCCTTTGTTTTTTTACCAAAAATGACAAGTTCTATCAAAACTCGTCGTAAATTCATTTTTCTCGCCCGTGGCGCTTCTTATCTTTGTTAGATACGCGTTATATTGTCATACCAAAATTTTGAAGCATTTCGGAAAAATCAAAATTTCACAAAAAATCCAAAGGGGTTAGCCTTTGCTTTTCTACCAAAAACGATAATTTTTTAATCAACACTCGCCGTAAATTCATTTTTCTCGCCCGTGAAGCTTCTTATCTTTGTCAGTTACGTGCTATATTGTCATATCTAAATTTTGAAGCATTTCGGAAAAAAATCAAAATTTCACAAAAAATCCAAAGGGGTTAGCCTTTGCTTTTCTACCAAAAACGACAATTTTCATCAACACTTGCCGTAAATTCATTTTTCTCGCCCGTGAATTAAAACTCAATGTAAATTAATTTTTCTCGCCCAAGAGGCTTCTTATCTTTGTCAGATATGCGTTATCTTGTCATACCTAAATTTTGAAGCATTTCAGAAAAATCAAAATTTCAGAACAAAATCCAAAGGGGTTAACCTTTGCTTTTTACCAAAAATGACAAGTTCCATCAAAACTCGTCGTAAATTCATTTTTCTCGCCCATGAAGCTTCTTATATTTGTCAGATACGTGTTATATTGTCATACCTAAATTTTGAAGCATTTCAGAAAAAAATAATATTTCACCAAAAAATCCAAAGGGGTTAGCCTTTGCTTTTCTACCAAAAACGACAATTTTCATCAACACTCGTCATAAATTCATTTTTCCCGCCCGTGAATCAAAACTCACTGTAAATTCATTTTTCTCGCCCATTAGACTTCTTATCTTTGTCAGATACGCGTTATCTTGTCATACCTAAATTTTGAAGCATTTCAGAAAAAAATCAAAATTTCAGAACAAAATCCAAAGGGGTTAGCCTTTGTTTTTTTTACCAAAAATGACAAGTTTCATCAAAACTTGTCGTAAATTCATTTTTCTCGCCTGTGGCGCTTCTTGTCTCTGTGAGATACGCGTTATATTGTCATACCGAAATTTTGAAGCATTTTGGAAAAATCAAAACTTCACAAAAAAACCAAAGGGGTTAGCCTTTGCTTTTTTCAAAAACGGCAATTTATGTAGCATTTCATAAAAAATCAAAATTTCAGAACAAAATCCAAAGGGGTTAGCCTTTGCTTTTTACCAAAAACAGCAATTTTCATCAAAACTCGTCATAAATTAATTTTTCTCGCCCGTGAAGCTTCTTATCTTTGTCAGATACGTGTTATGTTGTCATACCTATATTTTGAAGCATTTGAGAAAAAAATCAAAATTTTACAAAAAATCCAAAGGGGTTACCCTTTGTTTTTTTACCAAAAATGACAAGTTCCATCAAAGCTCGTCGTAAATTCATTTTTCTTGCATGTGAAGCTTCTTATCTTTGTCAGATTTGCGTTATATTGTCATACCAAAATTTTTAAGCATTTCAGAAAAAATCAAAATTTCACAAAAAATCCAAAGGGGTTAGCCTTTGATTTTTCTCAAAAACTGCAATTTTCATCAAAATTCGTCATAAATTCATTTTTCTCGCCCGTGAAGCTTCTTATCTTTGTCAATTACGTGTTATATTGTCATACCTAAATTTTGAAGCATTTCGAAAAAATAAAAATTTCACAAAAAAATCCAAAGGGGTTAGCCTTTGCTTTTCTACCAAAAACGACAATTTTCATCAACACTTGCCGTAAATTCATTTTTCTCACCCGTGAATCAAAACTCAATGTAAATTCATTTTTCTCGCCCATGAGTCTTCTTATCTTTGTCAGATATGCGTTATCTTGTCATACCTAAATTTTGAAGCATTTCGGAAAAAATCAAAATTTCAGAACAAAATCCAAAGGGGTTAGCCTTTGTTTTTTTTACCAAAAATGACAATTTTCATCAACACTTGCCGTAAATTCATTTTTCTCGCCCGTGAATCAAAACTCAATGTAAATTCATTTTTCTCGCCCATGAAGCTTCTTATCTTTGTCAGATAAGCGTTATCTTGTCATACCTAAATTTTGAAGCATTTCGGAAAAAATCAAAATTTCAGAACAAAATCCAAAGGGGTTAGCCTTTGTTTTTTTACCAAAAATGACAAGTTCTATCAAAACTCGTCGTAAATTCATTTTTCTCGCCCGTGGCGCTTCTTATCTTTGTTAGATACGCGTTATATTGTCATACCAAAATTTTGAAGCATTTCGGAAAAATCAAAATTTCACAAAAAATCCAAAGGGGTTAGCCTTTGCTTTTCTACCAAAAACGACAATTTTTTAATCAACACTCGCCGTAAATTCATTTTTCTCGCCCGTGAAGCTTCTTATCTTTGTCAGTTACGTGCTATATTGTCATACCTAAATTTTGAAGCATTTCGGAAAAAAATCAAAATTTCACAAAAAATCCAAAGGGGTTAGCCTTTGCTTTTCTACCAAAAACGACAATTTTCATCAACACTTGCCGTAAATTCATTTTTCTCGCCCGTGAATTAAAACTCAATGTAAATTAATTTTTCTCGCCCATGAGGCTTCTTATCTTTGTCAGATATGCGTTATCTTGTCATACCTAAATTTTGAAGCATTTCAGAAAAAATCAAAATTTCAGAACAAAATTCAAAGGGGTTAGCCTTTGCTTTTTACCAAAAATGACAAGTTCCATCAAAACTCGTCGTAAATTCATTTTTCTCGCCCATGAAGCTTCTTATATTTGTCAGATACGTGTTATATTGTCATACCTAAATTTTGAAGCATTTCAGAAAAAAATAATATTTCACCAAAAAATCCAAAGGGGTTAGCCTTTGCTTTTCTACCAAAAACGACAATTTTCATCAACACTCGTCATAAATTCATTTTTCCCGCCCGTGAATCAAAACTCACTGTAAATTCATTTTTCTCGCCCATTAGACTTCTTATCTTTGTCAGATACGCGTTATCTTGTCATACCTAAATTTTGAAGCATTTCGGAAAAAAAAATCAAAATTTCAGAACAAAATCCAAAGGGGTTAGCCTTTGTTTTTTTTTACCAAAAATGACAAGTTTCATCAAAACTCGTCGTAAATTCATTTTTCTCGCCTGTGGCGCTTCTTATCTCTGTGAGATATGCGTTATATTGTCATACCGAAATTTTGAAGCATTTTGGAAAAAATCAAAACTTTACAAAAAATCCAAAGGGGTTAGCCTTTGCTTTTTCTCAAAAACGGCAATTTATGAAGCATTTCATAAAAAAATCAAAATTTCAGAACAAAATCCAAAGGGGTTAGCCTTTGCTTTTTACCAAAAAACGGCAATTTTCATCAAAACTCGTCGTAAATTAATTTTTTCTCGCCCGTGAAGCTTATTATCTTTGTCAGATACGTGTTATGTTGTCATACCTATATTTTGAAGCATTTGAGAAAAAAATCAAAATTTCATAAAAAATCCAAAGGGGTTACCCTTTGTTTTTTTTTACCAAAAACCACAAGTTCCATAAAAGCTCATCGTAAATTCATTTTTCTTGCATGTGAAGCTTCTTATCTTTGTCAGATTTGCGTTACACTGTCATACCAAAATTTTTAAGCATTTCGGAAAAAATCAAAATTTCACATAAAATCTAAAGGGGTTAGCCTTTGATTTTTCTCAAAAACGACAATTTTCATCAAAATTTGTCGTAAATTCATTTTTCTCGCCCGCGAAGCTTCTTATCTTTGTCAGTTACGTGTTATATTGTCATACCTATATTTTGAAGCATTTCGAAAAAATCAAAATTTCACAAAAAATCCAAAGGGGTTAGCCTTTGCTTTTCTACCAAAAACGACAATTTTCATCAACACTTGCCGTAAATTCATTTTTCTCGCCCGTGAATCAAAACTCAATGTAAATTCATTTTTCTCGCCCATGAGGCTTCTTATCTTTGTCAAATATGCGTTATCTTGTCATACCTAAATTTTGAAGCATTTCAGAAAAAAAATCAAAATTTCAGAACAAAATCCAAAGGGGTTAGCCTTTGTTTTTTTTACCAAAAATGACAATTTTCATTAACACTTGCCGTAAATTCATTTTTCTCGCCCGTGAATCAAAACTCAATGTAAATTCATTTTTCTCGCCCATGAATCAAAACTCACTGTAAATTCATTTTTCTCGCCCATGAGGCTTCTTATCTTTGTCAGATATGCGTTATCTTGTCATACCTAAATTTTGAAGCATTTCAGAAAAAATCAAAATTTCAGAACAAAATTCAAAGGGGTTAGCCTTTGCTTTTTACCAAAAATGACAAGTTCCATCAAAACTCGTCGTAAATTCATTTTTCTCGCCCATGAAGCTTCTTATATTTGTCAGATACGTGTTATATTGTCATACCTAAATTTTGAAGCATTTCAGAAAAAAATAATATTTCACCAAAAAATCCAAAGGGGTTAGCCTTTGCTTTTCTACCAAAAACGACAATTTTCATCAACACTCGTCATAAATTCATTTTTCCCGCCCGTGAATCAAAACTCACTGTAAATTCATTTTTCTCGCCCATTAGACTTCTTATCTTTGTCAGATACGCGTTATCTTGTCATACCTAAATTTTGAAGCATTTCGGAAAAAAAAATCAAAATTTCAGAACAAAATCCAAAGGGGTTAGCCTTTGTTTTTTTTTACCAAAAATGACAAGTTTCATCAAAACTCGTCGTAAATTCATTTTTCTCGCCTGTGGCGCTTCTTATCTCTGTGAGATATGCGTTATATTGTCATACCGAAATTTTGAAGCATTTTGGAAAAAATCAAAACTTTACAAAAAATCCAAAGGGGTTAGCCTTTGCTTTTTCTCAAAAACGGCAATTTATGAAGCATTTCATAAAAAAATCAAAATTTCAGAACAAAATCCAAAGGGGTTAGCCTTTGCTTTTTACCAAAAAACGGCAATTTTCATCAAAACTCGTCGTAAATTAATTTTTTCTCGCCCGTGAAGCTTATTATCTTTGTCAGATACGTGTTATGTTGTCATACCTATATTTTGAAGCATTTGAGAAAAAAATCAAAATTTCATAAAAAATCCAAAGGGGTTACCCTTTGTTTTTTTTACCAAAAACCACAAGTTCCATAAAAGCTCATCGTAAATTCATTTTTCTTGCATGTGAAGCTTCTTATCTTTGTCAGATTTGCGTTACACTGTCATACCAAAATTTTTAAGCATTTCGGAAAAAATCAAAATTTCACATAAAATCTAAAGGGGTTAGCCTTTGATTTTTCTCAAAAACGACAATTTTCATCAAAATTTGTCGTAAATTCATTTTTCTCGCCCGCGAAGCTTCTTATCTTTGTCAGTTACGTGTTATATTGTCATACCTATATTTTGAAGCATTTCGAAAAAATCAAAATTTCACAAAAAAATCCAAAGGGGTTAGCCTTTGCTTTTCTACCAAAAACGACAATTTTCATCAACACTTGCCGTAAATTCATTTTTCTCGCCCGTGAATCAAAACTCAATGTAAATTCATTTTTCTCGCCCATGAGGCTTCTTATCTTTGTCAAATATGCGTTATCTTGTCATACCTAAATTTTGAAGCATTTCAGAAAAAAAATCAAAATTTCAGAACAAAATCCAAAGGGGTTAGCCTTTGTTTTTTTTACCAAAAATGACAATTTTCATTAACACTTGCCGTAAATTCATTTTTCTCGCCCGTGAATCAAAACTCAATGTAAATTCATTTTTCTCGCCCATGAAGCTTCTTATCTTTGTCAGATAAGCATTATCTTGTCATACCTAAATTTTGAAACATTTCGGAAAAAAACTCAAAATTTCACAAAAAATCCAAAGGGGTTACCTTTTGTTTTTTTACCAAAAACGACAAGTTCCATCAAAGCTCGTCGTAAATTCATTTTTCTCGCATGTGAAGCTTCTTATCTTTGTCAGATTTGCGTTATATTGTCATACCAAAATTTTTAAGCATTTCGGAAAAAAAATCAAAATTTCACAAAAAATCCAAATGGGTTAACCTTTGATTTTTCTCAAAAACGGCAATTTTCATCAAAACTCGTCGTAAATTCATTTTTCTCGCCGGTGAAGATTCTTATCTTTTTCAGTTACGTGTTATATTGTCATACCTAAATTTTGAAGCATTTCGGAAAAAAATCAAAATTTCACAAAAAAAATCCAAAGGGGTTAGCCTTTGCTTTTCTACAAAAAACGACAATTTTCATCAACACTTGCCGTAAATTCATTTTTCTCGCCCGTGAATCAAAACTCAATGTAAATTCATTTTTCTCGCCCATGAAGCTTCTTATCTTTGTCAGATAAGCGTTATCTTGTCATACCTAAATTTTGAAGCATTTCGAAAAAAATCAAAATTTCAGAACAAAATCCAAAGGGGTTAGCCTTTGTTTTTTTTTACCAAAAATGACAAGTTCCATCAAAACTCATCGTAAATTCATTTTTCTCTCCCGTGGCGCTTCTTATCTTTGTTAGATACTCGTTATATTGTCATACCTAAATTTTGAAGCATTTCAGAAAAAATAAAATTTCACCAAAAAATCCAAAGGGGTTAGCCTTTGCTTTTCTACCAAAAATGACAATTTTCATCAACACTCGTCGTAAATTCATTTTTCCCGCCCGTGAATCAAAACTCACTGTAAATACATTTTTCTCGCCCATGAGGCTTCTTATCTTTGTCAGATACGCGTTATCTTGTCATACCTAAATTTTGAAGCATTTTAGAAAAAAATCAAAATTTGAAAACAAAATCCAGAGGGGTTAGCCTTTGCTTTTTACCAAAAACGACAATTTTCATCAAAACTCGTCGTAAATTCATTTTTCTCGCCCGTGAAGCTTCTTATCTTTGTCAGATACGTGTTATGTTGTCATACCTAAATTTTGAAGCATTTCAGAAAAAATCAAAATTTCACAAGAAATCCAAAGGGGTTACCCTTTGTTTTTTTACCAAAAACAACAAGTTCCATCAAAGCTCATCGCAAATTCATTTTTCTCGCATGTGAAGCTTCTTATCTTTGTCAGATTTGCGTTATATTGTCATACCAAAATTTTTAAGCATTTCAAAAAAAATCAAAATTTCACAAAAAATCCAAAGGGGTTAGCCTTTGCTTTTCTACCAGAAACGACAATTTTCATCAACACTTGCCGTAAATTCATTTTTCTCGCCCGTGAATCAAAACTCAATGTAAATTCATTTTTCTCGCCCATGAGACTTCTTATCTTTGTTAGATACGTGTTATTTTGTCATACCTAAATTTTGAAGCATTTCGAAGAAAAATCAACATTTCAGAACAAAATCCAAAGGGGTTAGCCTTTGTTTTTTTTACCAAAAATGACAAGTTCCATCAAAACTCGTCGTAAATTCATTTTTCTCACTTGTGGCGCTTCTTATCTTTGTCAGATACGCGTTATATTGTCATACCAAAATTTTGAAGCATTTTGGAAAAAATCAAAATTTCACAAAAAATCCAAAGGGGTTAGTCTTTGCTTTTTCTCAAAAACGGCAATTTTCATCAAAATTCATCGTAAATTCATTTTTCTCACTCGTGAAGCTTCTTATTTTTGTCAGATACGTGTTATATTATCATACCTAAATTTTGAAGCATTTCAGAAAAAAAAAAATTTCACCAAAAAATCCAAAGGGGTTAGCCTTTGCTTTTCTACCAAAAATGACAATTTTCATCAACACTCGTCGTAAATCCATTTTTCTCGCCCGAGAATCAAAACTCACTGTAAATTCATTTTTTCTCACCCATGAGGCTTCTTATCTTTGTCAGATACGCGTTATCTTGTCATACCTAAATTTCGAAGCATTTCAGAAAAAATCAAAATTTCAGAACAAAATCCAAAGGGGTTAGTCTTTGCTTTTTACCAAAAATGGCAATTTTCATCAAAACTCGTCGTAAATTAATTTTCCTTGCCCATGAAGCTTCTTATCTTTGTCAGATACGTGTTATGTTGTCATACCTAAATTTTGAAGCATTTCGCAAAAAAATCAGAATTTCACAAAAAATCCAAAGGGGTTAGCCTTTGTTTTTTTACCAAAAATGACAAGTTCCATCAAAACTCGTCGTAATTCATTTTTCTCGCCTGTGAAGCTTCTTATCTTTGTCAGATTTGCGTTTTATTGTCATACCAAAATTTTTAAGCATTTCGGAAAAAATCAAAATTTCACAAAAAATCCAAAGGGGTTAGCCTTTGCTTTTCTACCAGAAACGACAATTTTCATCAACACTTGCCGTAAATTCATTTTTCTCGCCCGTGAATCAAAACTCAATGTAAATTCATTTTTCTCGCCCATGAGACTTCTTATCTTTGTTAGATACGTGTTATCTTGTCATACATAAATTTTGAAGCATTTCGGAGAAAAATCAACATTTCAGAACAAAATCCAAAGAGGTTAGCCTTTGTTTTTTTACCAAAAATGACAAGTTCCATCAAAACTCATCGTAAATTCATTTTTCTCGCCCGTGGCGCTTCTTATCTTTGTCAGATACGCGTTATATTGTCATACCAAAATTTTGAAGCATTTTGGAAAAAATCGAAATTTCACAAAAAATCCAAAGGGGTTAGTCTTTGCTTTTTCTCAAAAACGGCAATTTTCATCAAAATTCATCGTAAATTCATTTTTCTCACTCGTGAAGCTTCTTATTTTTGTCAGATACGTGTTATATTATCATACCTAAATTTTGAAGCATTTCAGAAAAAAAATTTCACCAAAAAATCCAAAGGGGTTAGCCTTTGCTTTTCTACCAAAAATGACAATTTTCATCAACACTCGCCGTAAATCCATTTTTCTCGCCCGAGAATCAAAACTCACTGTAAATTCATTTTTTCTCACCCATGAGGCTTCTTATCTTTGTCAGATACGCGTTATCTTGTCATACCTAAATTTCGAAGCATTTCAGAAAAAATCAAAATTTCAGAACAAAATCCAAAGGGGTTAGCCTTTGTTTTTTTTTACCAAAAATGACAATTTTCATCAACACTTGCCGTAAATTCATTTTTCTCGCCCGTGAATCAAAACTCAATGTAAATTCATTTTTCTCGCCCATGAAGCTTCTTATCTTTGTCAGATAAGCGTTATCTTGTCATACCTAAATTTTGAAGCATTTCGGAAAAAAATCAAAATTTCAGAACAAAATCCAAAGGGGTTAGCCTTTGTTTTTTTACCAAAAATGACAAGTTCTATCAAAACTCGTCGTAAATTCATTTTTCTCGCCCGTGGCGCTTCTTATCTTTGTTAGATACGCGTTATATTGTCATACCTAAATTTTGAAGCATTTCAGAAAAAAAATAAAATTTCACCAAAAAATCCAAAGGGGTTAGCCTTTGCTTTTCTACCAAAAATGACAATTTTTATCAACACTCGTCGTAAATTCATTTTTCCTGCCCGTGAATCAAAACTCACTGTAAATTCATTTTTCTCGCCCATGAGGCTTCTTATCTTTGTCAGATACGCGTTATCTTGTCATACCTAAATTTTGAAGCATTTTAGAAAAAAATCAAAATTTGAAAACAAAATCCAGAGGGGTTAGCCTTTGCTTTTTACCAAAAACGACAATTTTCATCAAAACTCGTCGTAAATTCATTTTTCTCGCCCGTGAAGCTTCTTATCTTTGTCAGATACGTGTTATGTTGTCATACCTAAATTTTGAAGCATTTCAGAAAAAAAATCAAAATTTCACAAGAAATCCAAAGGGGTTACCCTTTGTTTTTTTACCAAAAACGACAAGTTCCATCAAAGCTCATTGTAAATTCATTTTTCTCGCATGTGAAGCTTCTTATCTTTGTCAGATTTGCGTTATATTGTCATACCAAAATTTTTAAGCATTTTGGAAAAAATCAAAATTTCACAAAAAAATCCAAAGGGGTTAGCCTTTGCTTTTCTACCAGAAACAACAATTTTCATCAACACTTGCCGTAAATTCATTTTTCTCGCCCGTGAATCAAAACTCAATGTAAATTCATTTTTCTTGCCCAAGAGACTTCTTATCTTTGTTAGATACGTGTTATCTTGTCATACCTAAATTTTGAAGCATTTCGGAGAAAAATCAATATTTCAGAACAAAATCCAAAGGGGTTAGCCTTTGTTTTTTTACCAAAAATGACAAGTTCCATCAAAACTCGTCGTAAATTCATTTTTCTCGCCCATGGCGCTTCTTATCTTTGTCAGATACACGTTATATTGTCATACCGAAATTTTGAAGCATTTTGGAAAAAATCAAAATTTCACAAAAAATCCAAAGGGGTTAGTCTTTGCTTTTTCTCAAAAACGGCAATTTTCATCAAAATTCATCGTAAATTCATTTTTCTCACCAGTGAAGCTTCTTATTTTTGTCAGATACGTGTTATATTGCCATACCTAAATTTTGAAGCATTTCAGAAAAAAATTTCACCAAAAAATCCAAAGGGGTTAGCCTTTGCTTTTCTACCAAAAATGACAATTTTCATCAACACTCGCCGTAAATCCATTTTTCTCGCCCGTGAATCAAAACTCATTGTAAATTCATTTTTCTCGCCCATGAGGCTTCTTATCTTTGTCAGATACGCGTTATCTTGTCATACCTAAATTTCGAAGCATTTCAGAAAAATCAAAATTTCAAAATCCAAAGGGGTTAGCCTTTGCTTTTTACCAAAAATGGCAATTTTCATCAAAACTCATCGTAAATTAATTTTTCTTGCCCATGAAGCTTCTTATCTTTGTCAGATACGTGTTATGTTGTTATACCTAAATTTTGAAGCATTTCGTAAAAAAATCAAAATTTCACAAAAAATCCAAAGGGGTTAGCCTTTGTTTTTTTTTACCAAAAACGACAAGTTCCATCAAAACTCGTCGTAATTCATTTTTCTCGACTGTGAAGCTTCTTATCTTTGTCAGATTTGCGTTTTATTCTCATACCAAAATTTTTAAGCATTTCGGAAAAAAATCAAAATTTCACAAAAAATCCAAAGGGGTTAGCCTTTGATTTTTCTCAAAAACGGCAATTTTCATTAAAATTCGTCGTAAATTCATTTTTCTCGCCCGTGAAGCTTCTTATCTTTGTTAGTTACGTGTTATATTGTCATACCTAAATTTTCAAGCATTTCGGAAAAAAATCAAAATTTCACAAAAAATCCAAAGGGGTTAGCCTTTGCTTTTCTACCAAAAACGACAATTTTCATCAACACTCGTCGTAAATTCATTTTTCTCGCCCGTGAATCAAAACTCAATGTAAATTCATTTTTCTCGCCCATGACGCTTTTTATCTTTGTCAGATATGCGTTATCTTTTCATACCAAAATTTTGAAGCATTTCAGAAAAAAATCAAAATTTCAGAACAAAATCCAAAGGGGTTAGCCTTTGCTTTTTACCAAAAATGACAAGTTCCATCAAAACTCGTCGTAAATTCATTTTTCTCGCCCATGAAGCTTCTTATATTTGTCAGATACGTGTTATATTGTCATACCTAAATTTTGAAGGATTTCAGAAAAAATAAAATTTCACCAATAAATCCAAAGGGGTTAGCCTTTGCTTTTCTACCAAAAATGACAATTTTCATCAACACTCGTCGTAAATTCATTTTTCCCGCCCGCGAATCAAAACTCACTGTAAATTCATTTTTCTCGCCCATGAGGCTTCTTATCTTTGTCAGATACGCGTTATCTTTGTCATACCTAAATTTTGAAGTATTTTGGAAAAAAATCAAAATTTCAGAACAAAATCCAAAGGGGTTAGCCATTGTTTTTTATCAAAAATGACAAGTTTCATCAAAACTCGTCGTAAATTCATTTTTCTCGCCTGTGGCGCTTCTTATCTTTGTCAGATACGCGTTATATTGTCATACCGAAATTTTGAAGCATTTTGGAAAAATCAAAACTTCACAAAAAAACCAAAGGGGTTAGCCTTCGCTTTTTTCAAAAACGGCAATTTTCATCAACACTTGCCGTAAATTCATTTTTCTCACCCGTGAATCAAAACTCAATGTAAATTCATTTTTCTCGCCCATGAGTCTTCTTATCTTTGTCAGATATGCGTTATCTTGTCATACCTAAATTTTGAAGCATTTCGGAAAAAATCAAAATTTCAGAACAAAATCCAAAGGGGTTAGCCTTTGTTTTTTTTTACCAAAAATGACAATTTTCATCAACACTTGCCGTAAATTCATTTTTCTCGCCCGTGAATCAAAACTCAATGTAAATTCATTTTTCTCTCCCATGAAGCTTCTTATCTTTGTCAGATAAGCGTTATCTTGTCATACCTAAATTTTGAAGCATTTCGGAAAAAAATCAAAATTTCAGAACAAAATCCAAAGGGGTTAGCCTTTGTTTTTTTACCAAAAATGACAAGTTCTATCAAAACTCGTCGTAAATTCATTTTTCTCGCCCGTGGCGCTTCTTATCTTTGTTAGATACGCGTTATATTGTCATACCAAAATTTTGAAGCATTTCGGAAAAATCAAAATTTCACAAAAAATCCAAAGGGGTTAGCCTTTGCTTTTCTACCAAAAACGACAATTTTTTAATCAACACTCGCCGTAAATTCATTTTTCTCGCCCGTGAAGCTTCTTATCTTTGTCAGTTACGTGCTATATTGTCATACCTAAATTTTGAAGCATTTCGGAAAAAAATCAAAATTTCACAAAAAATCCAAAGGGGTTAGCCTTTGCTTTTCTACCAAAAACGACAATTTTCATCAACACTTGCCGTAAATTCATTTTTCTCGCCCGTGAATTAAAACTCAATGTAAATTAATTTTTCTCGCCCATGAGGCTTCTTATCTTTGTCAGATATGCGTTATCTTGTCATACCTAAATTTTGAAGCATTTCAGAAAAAATCAAAATTTCAGAACAAAATCCAAAGGGGTTAACCTTTGCTTTTTACCAAAAATGACAAGTTCCATCAAAACTCGTCGTAAATTCATTTTTCTCGCCCATGAAGCTTCTTATATTTGTCAGATACGTGTTATATTGTCATACCTAAATTTTGAAGCATTTCAGAAAAAAATAATATTTCACCAAAAAATCCAAAGGGGTTAGCCTTTGCTTTTCTACCAAAAACGACAATTTTCATCAACACTCGTCATAAATTCATTTTTCCCGCCCGTGAATCAAAACTCACTGTAAATTCATTTTTCTCGCCCATTAGACTTCTTATCTTTGTCAGATACGCGTTATCTTGTCATACCTAAATTTTGAAGCATTTCAGAAAAAAATCAAAATTTCAGAACAAAATCCAAAGGGGTTAGCCTTTGTTTTTTTTTACCAAAAATGACAAGTTTCATCAAAACTTGTCGTAAATTCATTTTTCTCGCCTGTGGCGCTTCTTGTCTCTGTGAGATACGCGTTATATTGTCATACCGAAATTTTGAAGCATTTTGGAAAAATCAAAACTTCACAAAAAAACCAAAGGGGTTAGCCTTTGCTTTTTTCAAAAACGGCAATTTATGTAGCATTTCATAAAAAATCAAAATTTCAGAACAAAATCCAAAGGGGTTAGCCTTTGCTTTTTACCAAAAACGGCAATTTTCATCAAAACTCGTCGTAAATTAATTTTTCTCGCCCGTGAAGCTTCTTATATTTGTCAGATACGTGTTATGTTGTCATACCTATATTTTGAAGCATTTGAGAAAAAAATCAAAATTTTACAAAAAATCCAAAGGGGTTACCCTTTGTTTTTTTTACCAAAAATGACAAGTTCCATCAAAGCTCGTCGTAAATTCATTTTTCTTGCATGTGAAGCTTCTTATCTTTGTCAGATTTGCGTTATATTGTCATACCAAAATTTTTAAGCATTTCAGAAAAAATCAAAATTTCACAAAAAATCCAAAGGGGTTAGCCTTTGATTTTTCTCAAAAACTGCAATTTTCATCAAAATTCGTCATAAATTCATTTTTCTCGCCCGTGAAGCTTCTTATCTTTGTCAATTACGTGTTATATTGTCATACCTAAATTTTGAAGCATTTCGAAAAAATAAAAATTTCACAAAAAAATCCAAAGGGGTTAGCCTTTGCTTTTCTACCAAAAACGACAATTTTCATCAACACTTGCCGTAAATTCATTTTTCTCACCCGTGAATCAAAACTCAATGTAAATTCATTTTTCTCGCCCATGAGTCTTCTTATCTTTATCAGATATGCGTTATCTTGTCATACCTAAATTTTGAAGCATTTCGGAAAAAATCAAAATTTCAGAACAAAATCCAAAGGTGTTAGCCTTTGTTTTTTTTTACCAAAAATGACAATTTTCATCAACACTTGCCGTAAATTCATTTTTCTCGCCCGTGAATCAAAACTCAATTGTAAATTCATTTTTCTCGCCCATGAAGCTTCTTATCTTTGTCAGATAAGCGTTATCTTGTCATACCTAAATTTTGAAGCATTTCGGAAAAAAATCAAAATTTCAGAACAAAATCCAAAGGGGTTAGCCTTTGTTTTTTTACCAAAAATGACAAGTTCTATCAAAACTCGTCGTAAATTCATTTTTCTCGCCCGTGGCGCTTCTTATCTTTGTTAGATACGCGTTATATTGTCATACCAAAATTTTGAAGCATTTCGGAAAAATCAAAATTTCACAAAAAATCCAAAGGGGTTAGCCTTTGCTTTTCTACCAAAAACGACAATTTTTTAATCAACACTCGCCGTAAATTCATTTTTCTCGCCCGTGAAGCTTCTTATCTTTGTCAGTTACGTGCTATATTGTCATACCTAAATTTTGAAGCATTTCGGAAAAAAAATCAAAATTTCACAAAAAATCCAAAGGGGTTAGCCTTTGCTTTTCTACCAAAAACGACAATTTTCATCAACACTTGCCGTAAATTCATTTTTCTCGCCCGTGAATTAAAACTCAATGTAAATTAATTTTTCTCGCCCATGAGGCTTCTTATCTTTGTCAGATATGCGTTATCTTGTCATACCTAAATTTTGAAGCATTTCAGAAAAAATCAAAATTTCAGAACAAAATTAGAAGGGGTTAGCCTTTGCTTTTTACCAAAAATGACAAGTTCCATCAAAACTCGTCGTAAATTCATTTTTCTCGCCCATGAAGCTTCTTATATTTGTCAGATACGTGTTATATTGTCATACCTAAATTTTGAAGCATTTCAGAAAAAAATAATATTTCACCAAAAAATCCAAAGGGGTTAGCCTTTGCTTTTCTACCAAAAACGACAATTTTCATCAACACTCGTCATAAATTCATTTTTCCCGCCCGTGAATCAAAACTCACTGTAAATTCATTTTTCTCGCCCATTAGACTTCTTATCTTTGTCAGATACGCGTTATCTTGTCATACCTAAATTTTGAAGCATTTCGGGAAAAAAATCAAAATTTCAGAACAAAATCCAAAGGGGTTAGCCTTTGTGTTTTTTTTACCAAAAATGACAAGTTTCATCAAAACTCGTCGTAAATTCATTTTTCTCGCCTGTGGCGCTTCTTATCTCTGTGAGATATGCGTTATATTGTCATACCGAAATTTTGAAGCATTTTGGAAAAAATCAAAACTTTACAAAAAATCCAAAGGGGTTAGCCTTTGCTTTTTCTCAAAAACGGCAATTTATGAAGCATTTCATAAAAAAATCAAAATTTCAGAACAAAATCCAAAGGGGTTAGCCTTTGCTTTTTACCAAAAAACGGCAATTTTCATCAAAACTCGTCGTAAATTAATTTTTTCTCGCCCGTGAAGCTTATTATCTTTGTCAGATACGTGTTATGTTGTCATACCTATATTTTGAAGCATTTGAGAAAAAAATCAAAATTTCATAAAAAATCCAAAGGGGTTACCCTTTGTTTTTTTACCAAAAACCACAAGTTCCATAAAAGCTCATCGTAAATTCATTTTTCTTGCATGTGAAGCTTCTTATCTTTGTCAGATTTGCGTTACACTGTCATACCAAAATTTTTAAACATTTCGGAAAAAATCAAAATTTCACAAAAAATCTAAAGGGGTTAGCCTTTGATTTTTCTCAAAAACGACAATTTTCATCAAAATTTGTCGTAAATTCATTTTTCTCGCCCGCGAAGCTTCTTATCTTTGTCAGTTACGTGTTATATTGTCATACCTATATTTTGAAGCATTTCGAAAAAATCAAAATTTCACAAAAAAATCCAAAGGGGTTAGCCTTTGCTTTTCTACCAAAAACGACAATTTTCATCAACACTTGCCGTAAATTCATTTTTCTCGCCCGTGAATCAAAACTCAATGTAAATTCATTTTTCTCGCCCATGAGGCTTCTTATCTTTGTCAAATATGCGTTATCTTGTCATACCTAAATTTTGAAGCATTTCGGAAAAAAAATCAAAATTTCAGAACAAAATCCAAAGGGGTTAGCCTTTGTTTTTTTTACCAAAAATGACAATTTTCATCAACACTTGCCGTAAATTCATTTTTCTCGCCCGTGAATCAAAACTCAATGTAAATTCATTTTTCTCGCCCATGAAGCTTCTTATCTTTGTCAGATAAGCATTATCTTGTCATACCTAAATTTTGAAACATTTCGGAAAAAAACTCAAAATTTCACAAAAAATCCAAAGGGGTTACCTTTTGTTTTTTTACCAAAAACGACAAGTTCCATCAAAGCTCGTCGTAAAATCATTTTTCTCGCATGTGAAGCTTCTTATCTTTGTCAGATTTGCGTTATATTGTCATACCAAAATTTTTAAGGATTTCGGAAAAAAATCAAAATTTCACAAAAAATCCAAATGGGTTAACCTTTGATTTTTCTCAAAAACGGCAATTTTCATCAAAACTCGTCGTAAATTCATTTTTCTCGCCCGTGAAGATTCTTATCTTTTTCAGTTACGTGTTATATTGTCATACCTAAATTTTGAAGCATTTCGGAAAAAAATCAAAATTTCACAAAAAAAATCCAAAGGGGTTAGCCTTTGCTTTTCTACAAAAAACGACAATTTTCATCAACACTTGCCGTAAATTCATTTTTCTCGCCCGTGAATCAAAACTCAATGTAAATTCATTTTTCTCGCCCATGAAGCTTCTTATCTTTGTCAGATAAGCGTTATCTTGTCATACCTAAATTTTGAAGCATTTCGAAAAAAATCAAAATTTCAGAACAAAATCCAAAGGGGTTAGCCTTTGTTTTTTTTACCAAAAATGACAAGTTCCATCAAAACTCATCGTAAATTCATTTTTCTCTCCCGTGGCGCTTCTTATCTTTGTTAGATACTCGTTATATTGTCATACCAAAATTTTGAAGCATTTTAGAATAAATCAAAATTTCACAAAAAATCTAAATGGGTTAGCCTTTGCTTTTCTACCAAAAATGATAATTTTCATCAACACTCGCCGTAAATTCATTTTTCTTGCCCGTGAAGCTTCTTATATTTGTCAGATACACGTTATATTTTCATACCTATATTTTGAAGCATTTCGGAAAAAATGAAAATTTCACAAAAAATCCAAAGGGGGTTAGCCTTTGTTTTCTACCAAAAATGACAAGTTCCATCAAAACTCGTCGTAAATTCATTTTTCTCGCTCGTGATGCTTCTTATCTTTGTCAGATACGCGTTATATTGTCATACCAAAATTTTGAAGCATTTCAGAAAAAATCAAAATTTCACAAAAAATCCAAAGGGGTTAGCCTTTGCTTTTTCTCAAAAACGGCATTTTTCATCAAAATTCATCGTAAATTCATTTTTCTCACCCGTGAAGCTTCTTATTTTTGTCAGATACGTGTTATATTGTCATACCTAAATTTTGAAGCATTTCAGAAAAAAAACAAAATTTCACCAAAAAATCCAAAGGTGTTAGCCTTTGCTTTTATACCAAAAACGACAATTTTCATCAACACTCGCCGTAAATTCATTTTTCTCACCTCTGAAGCTTCTTGTCTTTGTCAGATTTGCGTTATATTGTCATACCAAAATTTTTAAGCATTTCGGAAAAAATCAAAATTTCACAAAAAATCCAAAGGGGTTAGCCTTTGTTTTTTTACCAAAAACGACAAGTTCCATCAAAATTCGTCGTAAATTCATTTTTCTCACCTGTGAAGCTTCTTATCTTTGTCAGTTACGTGTTATATAGTCATACCTAAATTTTGAAGCATTTAAGAAAAAAATCAAAATTACACAGAAAAAATCCAAAGGGGTTAGACTTTGCTTTTCTACCAAAAACAACAATTTTCATCAACACTCGCCGTAAATTCATTTTTCTCGCCCGTGAATCAAAACTCAATGTAAATTCATTTTTCTCTCCCATGAGGCTTCTTATCTTCGTCAGATACGCGTTATCTTGTCATACCTAAATTTTGAAGCATTTCAGAAAAAAATCAAAATTTCAGAACAAAATCCAAAGGGGTTAGCCTTTGTTTTTTACCAAAAATGACAAGTTCCATCAAAACTCGTTGTAAATTCATTTTTCTCGCCCGTGATGCTTCTTATCTTTGTCAGATACACGTTATATTGTCATACCGAAATTTTGAAGCATTTCAGAAAAAATCAAAATTTCACAAAAAATCCAAAGGAGTTAGCCTTTGCTTTTTCTTAAAAACGGCAATTTTCATCAAAATTCGTCGTAAATTCATTTTTCTCGCCCGTGAAGCTTCTTATCTTTGTCAGTTACGTGTTATATAGTCATACCTAAATTTTGAAGCATTTCAGAAAAATAAAATTTCACAAAAAGTCCAAAGGGGGTTAGCCTTTGTTTTTTTTACCAAAAATGACAAGTTCCATCAAAACTCATCGTAAATTCATTTTTCTCGCCCGTGATGCTTCTTATCTTTGTCAGATACGCGTTATATTGTCATACCAAAATTTTGAAGCATTTCAGAAAAAATCAAAATTTCACAAAAAATCCAAAGGGGTTAGCCTTTGCTTTTTCTCAGAAACGGCAATTTTCATCAAAATTCATCGTAAATTCATTTTTCTCACCCATGAGGCTTCTTATCTTTATCAGATATGCATTATCTTGTCATACATAAATTTTGAAGCATTTCAGAAAAAAAACAAAATTTCACCAAAAAATCCAAAGGGGTTAGCCTTTGTTTTTTTTACCAAAAATGACAAGTTCCATCAAAACTCGTTGTAAATTCATTTTTCTCGCCTGTGACGCTTCTTATCTTTGTCAGATACGCGTTATATTGTCATACCAAAATTTTGAAGCATTTTGGAAAAAAATCAAAATTTCACAAAAAATCCAAAGGGGTTAGCCTTTGCTTTTTCTCAAAAACGGCAATTTTCATCAAAATTCATCGTAAATTCATTTTTCTCACCCGTGAAGCTTCTTATTTTTGTCAGATACCGTGTTATATTGTCATACCTTAATTTTCAAGCATTTTAGAAAAAAACAAAACTTCACCAAAAAATCCAAAGGGGTTAGCCTTTGCTTTTCTACCAAAAACGACAATTTTCATCAACACTCGCCGTAAATTCATTTTTCTCGCCCGTGAATCAAAACTCACTGTAAATTCATTTTTCTCGCCCATGTGGCTTCTTATCTTTGTCAGATACGCGTTATCTTGTCATACATAAATTTTGAAGCATTTTAGAAAAAAATCAAAATTTCAGAACAAAATCCAAAGGGGTTATCCTTTGCTTTTTACCAAAAACGGCAATTTTTATCAAAACTCGTTGTAAATTTATTTTTCTTGCCCGTGAAGTTTCTTATCTTTGTCAGATACGTGTTATGTTGTCATACCTAAATTTTGAGTCATTTCGGAAAAAAATCAAAATTTCACAAAAATTCCAAAGGGGTTAGCCTTTGTTTTTTACCAAAAACGACAAGTTCCATCAAAACTCGTCGTAAATTCATTTTTCTCGCCTATGAAGCTTCTTATATTTGTCAGATTTGTGTTATATTGTCATACCAAAATTTTTAAGCATTTCGGAAAAAATAAAACTTTCACAAAAAATCCAAAGGGGTTAGCCTTTGATTTTTCTCAAAAACAGCAATTTTCATCAAAATTCGTCGTAAATTCATTTTTCTCGCCCGTGAAGTTTCTTATCTTTGCGAGTTACGTGTTTTATTGTCATACCTAAATTTTGAAGCATTTTGGAAAAAATCGAAATTTCACAAAAAAATCCAAAGGGGTTAGCCTTTGCTTTTCTACCAAAAACGATAATTTTCATCAACACTCGCCGTAAATTTATTTTTCTTGCCCGTGAAGCTTCTTATATTTGTCAGATACACGTTATATTTTCATACCTAAATTTTGAAGCATTTCGGAAAAAATCAAAATTTCACAAAAATCCAAAGGGGGTTAGCCTTTGTTTTTTTACCAAAAATGACAAGTTCCATCAAAATTCATCGTAAATTCATTTTTCTCGCCCGTGAAGCTTCTTATCTTTGTCAGTACGTGTTATATTGTCATACCTAAATTTTGAAGCATTTCGGAAAAAAAATCAAAATTTCACAAAAAAATCCAAAGGGGTTAGCCTTTGCTTTTCTACCTAAAACGACAATTTTCATCAACACTCGCCGTAAATTCATTTTTCTCGCCCGTGAATCAAAACTCAATGTAAATTCATTTTTCTCGCCCATGAGGCTTCTTATCTTTGTCAGATACGTGTTATCTTGTCATACCTAAATTTTGAAGCATTTTAAAAAAATCAAAATTTCAGAACAAAATCCAAAGGGGTTAGCCTTTGCTTTTTACCAAAAATGACAAGTTCCATCAAAACTCGTCGTAAATTTATTTTTCTCGCCCATGAAGCTTCTTATATTTGTTAGAGACGTGTTATATTGTCATACCTAAATTTTGAAGCATTTAAAAAAAAACAAAATTTCACCAAAAAAACCAAAGGGGTTAGCTTTGCTTTTCTACCAAAAACGACAATTTTCATCAACACTAGCCGTAAATTCATTTTTCCGCCCGTGAATCAAATCTCACTATAAATTCATTTTTCTCACCCATGAGACTTCTTATCTTTGTCAGATATGCGTTTCTTGTCATACCTAAGTTTTGAAGCATTTCAGAAAAAATCAAAATTTCAGAACAAAATCCAAAGTGGTTAGCCTTTGCTTTTTACCAAAAACGGCAATTTTCATCAAAACTCGTCGTAAATTCATTTTTCTCGCCCGTGAAGCTTCTTATCTTTCTCAGATACGTGTTATGTTGTCATAACTAAATTTTGAAACATTTCGGAAAAAAATTTTAAGCATTTCAGAAAAAAACAAAATTTCACAAAAAATCCAAAGGGGTTAGCCTTTGATTTTTCTCAAAAACGGCAATTTTCATCAAAATTTATCGTAAATTCATTTTTCTCGCCCGTGAAGCTTCTTATATTTGTCAGTTACGTGTTATATTGTCATACCTAAATTTTGAAGCATTTCGGAAAAAAAAAATCAAAATTTCACAAAAAAATCCAAAGGGGTTAGCCTTTGCTTTTCTACCAAAAACGACAATTTTCATCAACACTCGCCGTAAATTCATTTTTCTCGCCCGTGAATCAAAACTCAATATAAATTCATTTTTCTCACCCATGAGGCCTCTTATCATTGTCAGATACGCGTTATCTTGTCATACCTAAATTTTGAAGCATTTCAGAAAAAATCAAAATTTCAGAACAAAATCCAAAGGGGTTAGCCTTTGCTTTTTACCAAAAATGACAAGTTCCATCAAAACTCGTCGTAAATTCATTTTTCTCGCCCATGAAGCTTCTTATATTTGTCAGATGCGTGTTATATTGTCATACCTAAATTTTGAAGCATTTCAAAAAAACAAAAATTTCACCAAAAAAAACCAAAGGGGTTAGCCTTTGCTTTTCTACCAAAAATGAAAATTTTCATCAACACTAGCCGTAAATTCATTTTTCCCGCCGGTGAATCAAAACTCACTATAAATTCATTTTTCTCGCCCATGAGGCTTCTTATCTTTGTCAGATATTTGTTATCTTGTCATACCTAAGTTTTGAAGCATTTCAGAAAAAAAATCAAAATTTCACAAAAAATCCAAAGGGGTTAGCCTTTGTTTTTATACCAAAAATGACAAGTTCCATCAAAACTCGTCGTAAATTCATTTTTCTCGCCCGTGGTGCTTCTTATCTTTGTCAGATACGCGTTATATTGTCATACCAAAATTTTGAATCATTTCGGAAAAAAACAAAATTTCACAAAAAATCCAAAGGGGTTAGCCTTTGCTTTTCTACCAGAAACGATAATTTTCATCAACACTCGCCGTAAATTTATTTTTCTTGCCCGTGAAGCTTCTTATATTTGTCAGATACACGTTATATTTTCATACCTAAATTTTGAAGCATTTCGGAAAAAATCAAAATTTCACAAAAAATCCAAAGGGGGTTAGCCTTTGTTTTTTTACCAAAAATGACAAGTTCCATCAAAATTCGTCGTAAATTCATTTTTCTCGCCCATGAAGCTTCTTATCTTTGTCAGTTACGTGTTATATTGTCATACCTAAATTTTGAAGCATTTCGGAAAAAAAATCAAAATTTCACAAAAAAATCCAAAGGGGTTAGCCTTTGCTTTTCTACCTAAAACGACAATTTTCATCAACACTCGCCGTAAATTCATTTTTCTCGCCCGTGAATCAAAACTCAATGTAAATTCATTTTTCTCGCCCATGAGGCTTCTTATCTTTGTCAGATACGCGTTATCTTGTCATACCTAAATTTTGAAGCATTTCAGAAAAAAAATCAAAATTTCAGAACAAAATCCAAAGGGGTTAGCCTTTGCTTTTTACCAAAAATGACAAGTTCCATCAATACTCGTCGTAAATTTATTTTTCTCGCCCATGAAGCTTCTTATATTTGTTAGATACGTGTTATATTGTCATACCTAAATTTTGAAGCATTTCAAAAAAATCAAAATTTCACCAAAAAAACCAAAGGGGTTAGCTTTGCTTTTCTACCAAAAACGACAATTTTCATCAACACTAGCCGTAAATTCATTTTTCCCGCCCGTGAATCAAATCTCACTATAAATTCATTTTTCTCGCCCATGAGGCTTCTTATCTTTGTCAGATATGCGTTATCTTGTCAACCTAAGTTTTGAAGCATTTCAGAAAAAATCAAAATTTCAGAACAAAATCCAAAGTGGTTAGCCTTTGCTTTTTACCAAAAACGGCAATTTTCATCAAAACTCGTCGTAAATTCATTTTTCTCGCCCGTGAAGCTTCTTATCTTTCTCAGATACGTGTTATGTTGTCATAACTAAATTTTGAAACATTTCAGAAAAAAAATTTTAAGCATTTCAGAAAAAATCAAAATTTCACAAAAAATCCAAAGGGGTTAGCCTTTGATTTTTCTCAAAAACGGCAATTTTCATCAAAATTTATCTTAAATTCATTTTTCTCGCCCGTGAAGCTTCTTATATTTGTCAGTTACGTGTTATATTGTCATACCAAAATTTTTAAGCATTTCGGAAAAAATCAAAATTTCACAAAAAATCCAAAGGGGTCAGCCTTTGATTTTTCTCAAAAACGGCAATTTTCATCAAAATTGGTCGTAAATTCATTTTTCTTGCCCGTGAAGCTTCTTATCTTTGTCAGTTACGTGTTATATAGTCATACCTAAATTTTGAAGCATTTTAGAAAAAATCAAAATTTCACAAAAAAATCCAAAGGGGTTAGCCTTTGCTTTTCTACCAAAAACGACAATTTTCATCAACACTCGCCGTAAATTCATTTTTCTCGCCCGTGAATCAAAACTCAATGTAAATTCATTTTTCTCGCCCATGAGGCTTCTTATCTTTGTCAGATACGCGTTATCTTGTCATACCTAAATTTTGAAGCATTTCAGAAAAAAATCAAAATTTCAGAACAAAATCCAAAGGGGTTAGCCTTTGTTTTTTTACCAAAAATGACAAGTTCCATCAGAACTCGTCGTAAATTCATTTCGGAAAAATCAAAATTTCACAAAAAATCCAAATGGGTTAGCCTTTGCTTTTCTACTAAAAACGACAATTTTCATCAACACTCGTCGTAAATCCATTTTTCTCGCCCGTGAATCAAAACTCAATGTAAATTCATTTTTCTCGCCCATGAGGCTTCTTATCTTTGTCAGATACGTGTTATCTTGTCATACCTAAATTTTGAAGCATTTCAGAAAAAATCAAAATTTCAGAACAAAATCCAAAGGGGTTAGCCTTTGCTTTTTACCAAAAACGGCAATATTTATCAAAACTCGTCGTAAATTCATTTTTCGCGCCCGTGAAGCTTCTTATCTTTATCAGATACATGTTATGTTGTCATACCTAAATTTTGAAGCATTTCGGAAAAAAAATCAAAATTTCACAAAAATCCAAAGGGGTTAGCCTTTGTTTTTTACCAAAAACGACAAGTTCCATCAGAACTCGTCGTAAATTCATTTTTCTCGCCTGTGAAGCTTCTTATCTTTGTCAGATTTGCGTTATATTGTCATACCAATTTTTTAAGCATTTCGGAAAAAATCAAAATTTCACAAAAAATCCAAAGGGGTTAGCCTTTGATTTTTCTCAAAAATGGCAATTTTCATCAAAATTCGTCGTAAATTCATTTTTCTCGCCCGTGAAGTTTCTTATCTTTGCCAGTTACGTGTTTTATTGTCATACCTAAATTTTGAAGCATTTTGGAAAAAAAATCAAAATTTCACAAAAAATCCAAAGGGGTTAGCCTTTGCTTTTCTACCTAAAACGACAATTTTCATCAACACTCGCCGTAAATTCATTTTTCTCGCCCGTGAATCAAAACTCAATGTAAATTCATTTTTCTCGCCCATGAGGCTTCTTATCTTTGTCAGATACGCGTTATCTTGTCATACCTAAATTTTGAAGCATTTCAGAAAAAATCAAAATTTCAGAACAAACTCCAAAGGGGTTAGCCTTTGCTTTTTACCAAAAATGACAAGTTCCATCAAAACTCGTCATAAATTCATTTTTCTCGCCCATGAAGCTTCTTATATTTGTCAGATACGTGTTATATTGTCATACCTCAATTTTGAAGCATTTCAGAAAAAAACAAAATTTAACCAAAAAATCCAAAGGGGTTAGTCTTTGCTTTTGTACCAAAAACGACAATTTTCATCAACACTCGCCGTAAATTCATTTTTCCCGCCCGTGAATCAAAACTCACTGTAAATTCATTTTTCTCGCCGAAGAGGCTTCTTATCTTTGTGAGATATGCGTTATCTTGTCATACCTAAATTTTGAAGCATTTCAGAAAAAAATCAAAATTTCAGAACAAAATCCAAACGGGTTAGCCTTTGCTTTTTACCAAAAACGGCAATTTTCAACAAACTCGTCGCAAATTCATTTTTCTCGCCCGTGAAGCTTCTTATCTTTGTCAGATACGTCTTATGTTGTCATACCTAAATTTTGAAGCATTTCAGAAAAAAAATCAAAATTTCACAAAAAATCCAAAGGGGTTACCCTTTGTTTTTTTTATCAAAAACGACAAGTTCCATCAAAGCTCATCGTAAATTCATTTTTCTCGCATGTGAAGCTTCTTATCTTTGTCAGATTTGCATTATAATGTCATACCAAAATTTTTAAGCATTTCAGAAAAAATCAAAATTTCACAAAAAATCCAATGGGGTTAGCCTTTGATTTCTCTCAAAAATGGCAATTTCCATCAAAATTCGTCGTAAATTCATTTTTCTCGCCCGTGAAGCTTCTTATATTTGTCAGTTACATGTTATATTGTCATACCTAAATTTTGAAGCATTTCGGAAAAAAACCAAAATTTCAGAACAAAATCCAGAGGGGTTAGTCTTTGTTTTTTTACCAAAAATGACAAGTTCCATCAAAACTCGTCGTAAATTCATTTTTCTCGCCCGTGGCGCTTCTTATCTTTGTTATATACGCGTTATATTGTCATACCGAAATTTTGAAGCATTTCAGAAAAATCAAAAATTCACAAAAAATCCAAAGGGGTTAGCCTTTGCTTATCTACCAAAAACGACAATTTTCATCAACACTCGCCGTAAATTTATTTTTCTTGCCCGTGAAGCTTCTTATATTTGTCAGATACGCGTTATATTTTCATACCTAAATTTTGAAGCATTTCGAAAAAAATAAAAAATTCACAAAAAAATCCAAAGGGGGTTAGCCTTTGTTTTTTTACCAAAAATGACAAGTTCCATCAAAACTCATCGTAAATTCATTTTTATCGCCCGTGATGCTTCTTATCTTTGTCAGATACGCGTTATATTGTCATACCAAAATTTTGAATCATTTCGGAAAAAATCAAAATTTCACAAAAATCCAAAGGGGTTAGCCTTTGCTTTTCTACCAAAAACGACAATTTTCATCAACAACAACAAACAACAACAACAACAACCAAGCCTTTATCCCAAGCCTGTTGGGGTCGGCTAGACATGAAACCCAATATCAATGAAGTAAAAGAGAGGAAGAGTTATAAGAACAAGGAAAAAAAGAAAAAGAAAGGAAAAAAGAAAAGAAAAAAGAAAAAAAGAAGAAAAAAGAAAAAGAGAAAAGAGAAAAGAGAAAAGAGAAAAGAAAAAATAAAAAAGAAAAAAAAAGAAAAAGAAAAAGAAAAGAAAAAAGAAAAAAGAAAAAAAACAAGACTACGATTCTGGCACATGGATTGCTACTTTCCATGCAGTCCTATCATGAGCTAAGTCTCTGCATACATTCCAATCTCTCAAATCTCGTTTTACCGCCTCCTCCCAGGTCAACCTTGGTCGTCCTCTACCCCTCCTAATATTTTCTCTACCTCTTAAGATCCCACTGTTCACCGGTGCTTCTGGAGGTCTCCGTTGGATATGTCCAAACCACCTAAGTCGATGTTGGACTAACTTCTCTTCAATCGGCGCCACCCCTACCTTATCTCGAATCGCCTCATTCCTTATTCGGTCTCTTCTCGTGTGCCCGCACATCCACCGTAGCATGCGCATCTCTGCGACACTCATTTGTTGGACATGTTGCCGTTTAGTTGGCCAACATTCCGCCCCATAGAGCATCGCGGGTCTGATCACCGTCCTATAGAACTTCCCTTTTAGCTTTTGTGGGACTTTCCTATCACATAGGATTCCAGAGGCTTGTCGCCATTTCATCCACCCTACCTTGATCCTGTGGCAAACATCCTCATCAATATCGCCATTGCTTTGTAACATTGATCCTAAGTATCGGAAAGAGTCCCTTCTAGGTACTATTTGTCCTTGTAGACTAACATTTCCCTCTTCACGACCAACACCACTAAAGTCACACCTCATATACTCGGTTTTGGTCCTACTAAGTCTAAACCCCTTGGACTCTAAGGTTTGTCTCCATAACTCTAATTTCTTATCAACACCATCTCTAGTTCCATCTACCAGCACTACATCATCAGCAAAGAGCATGCACCAAGGGATATCCCCTTGTATATCCTTCGACACCTCATCCATCACCAAGGAAAAGATGTATGGGCTCAAAGCTGATCCTTGATGTAGTCCTACCGTGATAGGAAATGCATCAGTCTCACTATCACTTACGCGCACACTTGTCCTAACATTATTGTACATATCCTTGATAAGGGTAATGTACTTTGTTGGCACTTTATGTTTCTCTAGTGCCCACCACATGACTGACCTTGGTATCTTGTCGTACGCCTTCTCCAAATCGATGAACACTATATGCAAGTCCTTCTTCTGCTCCCTATATCTCTCCATAAGCTGACGAAGCAAGAAAATCGCCTCCATTGTAGACCTCCCAGGCATAAAACCAAACTGGTTTTTAGTGACATTGGTCACTTTCCTCAGACGGTGTTCAATCACTCTCTCCCAAAGCTTCATAGTATGACTCATAAGCTTAATGCCTCGATAATTAGTACAACTTTGAATATCTCCTTTATTTTTGAAGATAGGTACTAATATACTTTTCCTCCATTCTTCAGGCATCTTGTTTGACCGAAAAATGTGGTTGAATAGCTTTGTGAGCCATACTATTGCCACGTCCCCAAGACATCTCCACACTTCAATAGGGACATCGTCAGGGCCGAGGGCCTTTCCTCCTTTCATCCTTTTTAAGGCCTCTTTAACCTCAAACTCTTGTATCCTCCACACGAACCGCCTGTTGGAGTCATCAAAGGAGTCATCCAACTCAACCATAGTGCTCCCATTCCCATCATTGAATAGCCCATTAAAGTAATCACGCCATCTATTCTTAATCTCTTCATCCTTCACTAGAATGCGGTCAGTCTCATCTTTGATGCATTTAACTTGATTGAGATCCCTCATCTTTCTCTCACGGATTTTTGCTACCTTGTATATGTCCTTTTCACCTTCTTTTGTCTCTAGTCTCTCATATAACTTATCATAGGCCTGTCCTCTTGCCTTACTCACAGCCCGCTTTGCATTCTTCTTAGCCTCTTTGTACTTAAGCATGTTGTTTGCGCTTCTATCATTATGCCAACTCTTGTAACACTCCTTCTTCTCCTTAATGGACTTTTGTACATCCTCATTCCACCACCAAGTGTCTTTATCTACAAGTTTCTTTCCCTTTGTCACACCGAACACCTCACTAGCTACCTTCCTAATGCAAGTTGCCATCTTCATCCACATACTATCTGCATCTCCATTTTCTGCCCAGGGTCCTTCTGTGATCACCCTATTTTTAAAGGATTCTTGTGATTCTCCCTTCAACTTCCACCACTTTGTTCTTGTGATTTTGACACCTTTGTCCCGCAAAGAGCATGTATGGAAGCGAAAGTCAGCTACCACAAGCTTATGTTGTGTCACAACACACTCCCCCGGGATCACCTTACAATCTAGACACTCCCGTCTATCCTTTCTCCTAGTGAGGACAAAGTCAATCTGGCTAGAGTGTTGGGCACTACTAAAGGTCACTAGGTGAGATTGCCTCTTCCTAAAGAGGGTGTTTGCTATCAACAGATCATAGGCTACGGCAAAGTCTAGGATGTCCTTACCCTCTTGATTTCTATCGCCACATCCAAAACCTCCATGTACTCCCTCAAATCCTAGGCTAGTTGCACCCACATGACCATTGAGATCTCCCCCTATGAGGAGTTTCTCGGTTATCGGTACACTACTAACCATATCCTCCAAGTCCTCCCAAAATTGCCTCTTAGCACTCATGTTGAGCCCAACTTGTGGGGCATAAGCACTAATGACGTTCAAGACAATGTCCCTAATTACTATCTTGATTAAGATGATCCTATCCCCTCGTCTTCGAACATCCACTACTCCATCCTTAAGACTCTTATCTATTAGAACACCTACGCCATTCCTAGTCCCAGCTGAACCAGAATACCAAAGCTTGAAACCGGTATTCTCGACTTCTCTCGCCTTTTGACCCGCCCATCTAGTCTCTTGTACACAAAGGATATTTACTCGTCTCCTAATGGCAACATCTACTAACTCACGTAGCTTCCCCGTCAAGGATCCTACATTCCAACTACCCACCCGAAATCTATGTTCCTCGGCTAGCTTCCTTACGCTTTGCACCCGTCGAGTAAGATGCAAAGACCCTTGCTCACTTATCACTACATCCGGGCGATGATGTAGCGCGCCACTAAGGTGGTGGCGATCCGGCCCTTGCTCACTTAACACCATATCCGGGTTCCGATATGGCGCGCCACTAAGGCGGTGGCGACCCGGCCCTTGCCCACTTAACACCATACCCGGGTTCCGATATGGCGCGTCGCTAAGAGGGTTACGCCCCAACGAATTTCTATTGGGTTTCATTTCCATGAGAATGGCTAAGTGTAAGTTGTTGGCTCGCCAAGCCTATCACAACCCCCTCCTCCTTTACCCGGGCTTGGGACCGGCTATGTCATTACAACATAGGCGGAGTTGACAATTTTCATCAACACTCGCCGTAAATTCATTATTCTTGCCCGTGAAGCTTCTTATATTTGTCAGATATGCGTTATCTTGTCATACCTAAATTTTGAAGCATTTCGGAAAAAAATCAAAATTTCAGAACAAAATCCAAAGGGGTTAGCCTTTGTTTTTTTTTACCAAAAATGACAAGTTCCATCAAAACTCGTCGTAAATTCATTTTTCTCACCCGTGACACTTCTTATCTTTGTCAGATACGCGTTATATTGTCATACCAAAATTTTGAAGCATTTCGGAAAAAATCAAAACTTCACAAAAATCCAAAGGGGTTAGCCTTTGCTTTTTCTCAATAACGGCAAATTATATCAAAATTTATCGTAAATTCATTTTTCTCACCCGTGAAGCTTCTTATTTTTGTCAGATACCGTGTTATATTGTCATACCTAAATTTTGAAGCATTTCAGAAAAAAAATCAAAATTTCAGAACAAAATCCAAAGGGGTTAGCCTTTGCTTTTTACCAAAAATGACAAGTTCCATCAATACTCGTCGTAAATTTATTTTTCTCGCCCATGAAGCTTCTTATATTTGTTAGATACGTGTTATATTGTCATACCTAAATTTTGAAGCATTTCAAAAAAATCAAAATTTCACCAAAAAAACCAAAGGGGTTAGCTTTGCTTTTCTACCAAAAACGACAATTTTCATCAACACTAGCCGTAAATTCATTTTTCCCGCCCGTGAATCAAATCTCACTATAAATTCATTTTTCTCGCCCATGAGGCTTCTTATCTTTGTCAGATATGCGTTATCTTGTCATACCTAAGTTTTGAAGCATTTCAGAAAAAATCAAAATTTCAGAACAAAATCCAAAGTGGTTAGCCTTTGCTTTTTACCAAAAACGGCAATTTTCATCAAAACTCGTCGTAAATTCATTTTTCTCGCCCTTGAAGCTTCTTATCTTTCTCAGATACGTGTTATGTTGTCATAACTAAATTTTGAAACATTTCAGAAAAAAAATTTTAAGCATTTCAGAAAAAATCAAAATTTCACAAAAAATCCAAAGGGGTTAGCCTTTGATTTTTCTCAAAAACGGCAATTTTCATCAAAATTTATCTTAAATTCATTTTTCTCGCCCGTGAAGCTTCTTATATTTGTCAGTTACGTGTTATATTGTCATACCAAAATTTTTAAGCATTTCGGAAAAAATCAAAATTTCACAAAAAATCCAAAGGGGTTAGCCTTTGATTTTTCTCAAAAACGGCAATTTTCATCAAAATTGGTCGTAAATTCATTTTTCTCGCATGTGAAGCTTCTTATCTTTGTCAGATTTGCATTATAATGTCATACCAAAATTTTTAAGCATTTCAGAAAAAATCAAAATTTCACAAAAAATCCAATGGGGTTAGCCTTTGATTTCTCTCAAAAATGGCAATTTCCATCAAAATTCGTCGTAAATTCATTTTTCTCGCCCGTGAAGCTTCTTATATTTGTCAGTTACATGTTATATTGTCATACCTAAATTTTGAAGCATTTCGGAAAAAAATCAAAATTTCACAAAAAAATCCAAAGGGGTTAGCCTTTGCTTTTCTACCAAAAACGACAATTTTCATCAACACTTGCCGTAAATTCATTTTTCTCGCCCGTGAATCAAAACTCAATGTAAATTCATTTTTCCCGCCCATGAATCTTCTTATCTTTGTCAGATAAGCGTTATCTTGTCATACCTAAATTTTGAAGCATTTCAGAAAAAAACCAAAATTTCAGAACAAAATCCAAAGGGGTTAGTCTTTGTTTTTTTACCAAAAATGACAAGTTCCATCAAAACTCGTCGTAAATTCATTTTTCTCGCCCGTGGCGCTTCTTATCTTTGTTATATACGCGTTATATTGTCATACCAAAATTTTGAAGCATTTCAGAAAAATCAAAAATTCACAAAAAATCCAAAGGGGTTAGCCTTTGCTTATCTACCAAAAACGACAATTTTCATCAACACTCGCCGTAAATTTATTTTTCTTGCCCGTGAAGCTTCTTATATTTGTCAGATACGCGTTATATTTTCATACCTAAATTTTGAAGCATTTCGAAAAAAATAAAAAATTCACAAAAAAATCCAAAGGGGGTTAGCCTTTGTTTTTTTACCAAAAATGACAAGTTCCATCAAAACTCATCGTAAATTCATTTTTATCGCCCGTGATGCTTCTTATCTTTGTCAGATACGCGTTATATTGTCATACCAAAATTTTGAATCATTTCGGAAAAAATCAAAATTTCACAAAAATCCAAAGGGGTTAGCCTTTGCTTTTCTACCAAAAACGACAATTTTCATCAACACTCGCCGTAAATTCATTATTCTTGCCCGTGAAGCTTCTTATATTTGTCAGATATGCGTTATCTTGTCATACCTAAATTTTGAAGCATTTCGGAAAAAAATCAAAATTTCAGAACAAAATCCAAAGGGGTTAGCCTTTGTTTTTTTTTACCAAAAATGACAAGTTCCATCAAAACTCGTCGTAAATTCATTTTTCTCACCCGTGACACTTCTTATCTTTGTCAGATACGCGTTATATTGTCATACCAAAATTTTGAAGCATTTCGGAAAAAATCAAAACTTCACAAAAATCCAAAGGGGTTAGCCTTTGCTTTTTCTCAATAACGGCAAATTATATCAAAATTTATCGTAAATTCATTTTTCTCACCCGTGAAGCTTCTTATTTTTGTCAGATACCGTGTTATATTGTCATACCTAAATTTTGAAGCATTTCAGAAAAAAAATCAAAATTTCAGAACAAAATCCAAAGGGGTTAGCCTTTGCTTTTTACCAAAAATGACAAGTTCCATCAATACTCGTCGTAAATTTATTTTTCTCGCCCATGAAGCTTCTTATATTTGTTAGATACGTGTTATATTGTCATACCTAAATTTTGAAGCATTTCAAAAAAATCAAAATTTCACCAAAAAAACCAAAGGGGTTAGCTTTGCTTTTCTACCAAAAACGACAATTTTCATCAACACTAGCCGTAAATTCATTTTTCCCGCCCGTGAATCAAATCTCACTATAAATTCATTTTTCTCGCCCATGAGGCTTCTTATCTTTGTCAGATATGCGTTATCTTGTCATACCTAAGTTTTGAAGCATTTCAGAAAAAATCAAAATTTCAGAACAAAATCCAAAGTGGTTAGCCTTTGCTTTTTACCAAAAACGGCAATTTTCATCAAAACTCGTCGTAAATTCATTTTTCTCGCCCTTGAAGCTTCTTATCTTTCTCAGATACGTGTTATGTTGTCATAACTAAATTTTGAAACATTTCAGAAAAAAAATTTTAAGCATTTCAGAAAAAATCAAAATTTCACAAAAAATCCAAAGGGGTTAGCCTTTGATTTTTCTCAAAAACGGCAATTTTCATCAAAATTTATCTTAAATTCATTTTTCTCGCCCGTGAAGCTTCTTATATTTGTCAGTTACGTGTTATATTGTCATACCAAAATTTTTAAGCATTTCGGAAAAAATCAAAATTTCACAAAAAATCCAAAGGGGTTAGCCTTTGATTTTTCTCAAAAACGGCAATTTTCATCAAAATTGGTCGTAAATTCATTTTTCTTGCCCGTGAAGCTTCTTATCTTTGTCAGTTACGTGTTATATAGTCATACCTAAATTTTGAAGCATTTTAGAAAAAATCAAAATTTCACAAAAAAATCCAAAGGGGTTAGCCTTTGCTTTTCTACCAAAAACGACAATTTTCATCAACACTCGCCGTAAATTCATTTTTCTCGCCCGTGAATCAAAACTCAATGTAAATTCATTTTTCTCGCCCATGAGGCTTCTTATCTTTGTCAGATACGCGTTATCTTGTCATACCTAAATTTTGAAGCATTTCAGAAAAAAATCAAAATTTCAGAACAAAATCCAAAGGGGTTAGCCTTTGTTTTTTTACCAAAAATGACAAGTTCCATCAGAACTCGTCGTAAATTCATTTCGGAAAAATCAAAATTTCACAAAAAATCCAAATGGGTTAGCCTTTGCTTTTCTACCAAAAACGACAATTTTCATCAACACTCGCCGTAAATCCATTTTTCTCGCTCGTGAATCAAAACTCAATGTAAATTCATTTTTCTCGCCCATGAGGCTTCTTATCTTTGTCAGATACGTGTTATCTTGTCATACCTAAATTTTGAAGCATTTCAGAAAAAATCAAAATTTCAGAACAAAATCCAAAGGGGTTAGCCTTTGCTTTTTACCAAAAACAGCAATATTTATCAAAACTCGTCGTAAATTCATTTTTCGCGCCCGTGAAGCTTCTTATCTTTATCAGATACATGTTATGTTGTCATACCTAAATTTTGAAGCATTTCGGAAAAAAAAATCAAAATTTCACAAAAATCCAAAGGGGTTAGCCTTTGTTTTTTACCAAAAACGACAAGTTCCATCAGAACTCGTCGTAAATTCATTTTTCTCGCCTGTGAAGCTTCTTATCTTTGTCAGATTTGCGTTATATTGTCATACCAATTTTTTAAGCATTTCGGAAAAAATCAAAATTTCACAAAAAATCCAAAGGGGTTAGCCTTTGATTTTTCTCAAAAATGGCAATTTTCATCAAAATTCGTCGTAAATTCATTTTTCTCGCCCGTGAAGTTTCTTATCTTTGCCAGTTACGTGTTTTATTGTCATACCTAAATTTTGAAGCATTTTGGAAAAAAAAATCAAAATTTCACAAAAAAATCCAAAGGGGTTAGCCTTTGCTTTTCTACCTAAAACGACAATTTTCATCAACACTCGCCGTAAATTCATTTTTCTCGCCCGTGAATCAAAACTCAATGTAAATTCATTTTTCTCGCCCATGAGGCTTCTTATCTTTGTCAGATACGCGTTATCTTGTCATACATAAATTTTGAAGCATTTCAGAAAAAATCAAAATTTCAGAACAAACTCCAAAGGGGTTAGCCTTTGCTTTTTACCAAAAATGACAAGTTCCATCAAAACTCGTCATAAATTCATTTTTCTCGCCCATGAAGCTTCTTATATTTGTCAGATACGTGTTATATTGTCATACCTCAATTTTGAAGCATTTCAGAAAAAAACAAAATTTAACCAAAAAATCCAAAGGGGTTAGTCTTTGCTTTTGTACCAAAAACGACAATTTTCATCAACACTCGCCGTAAATTCATTTTTCCCGCCCGTGAATCAAAACTCACTGTAAATTCATTTTTCTCGCCGAAGAGGCTTCTTATCTTTGTGAGATATGCGTTATGTTGTCATACCTAAATTTTGAAGCATTTCAGAAAAAAATCAAAATTTCAGAATAAAATCCAAACGGGTTAGCCTTTGCTTTTTACCAAAAACGGCAATTTTCATCAAAACTCGTCGCAAATTCATTTTTCTCGCCCGTGAAGCTTCTTATCTTTGTCAGATACGTCTTATGTTGTCATACCTAAATTTTGAAGCATTTCAGAAAAAAATCAAAATTTCACAAAAAATCCAAAGGGGTTACCCTTTGTTTTTTTTACCAAAAACGACAAGTTCCATCAAAGCTCATCGTAAATTCATTTTTCTCGCATGTGAAGCTTCTTATCTTTGTCAGATTTGCATTATAATGTCATACCAAAATTTTTAAGCATTTCAGAAAAAATCAAAATTTCACAAAAAATCCAATGGGGTTAGCCTTTGATTTCTCTCAAAAATGGCAATTTCCATCAAAATTCGTCGTAAATTCATTTTTCTCGCCCGTGAAGCTTCTTATATTTGTCAGTTACATGTTATATTGTCATACCTAAATTTTGAAGCATTTCGGAAAAAAAATCAAAATTTCACAAAAAAATCCAAAGGGGTTAGCCTTTGCTTTTCTACCAAAAACGACAATTTTCATCAACACTTGCCGTAAATTCATTTTTCTCGCCCGTGAATCAAAACTCAATGTAAATTCATTTTTCCCGCCCATGAATCTTCTTATCTTTGTCAGATAAGCGTTATCTTGTCATACCTAAATTTTGAAGCATTTCGGAAAAAAACCAAAATTTCAGAACAAAACCCAAAGGGGTTAGTCTTTGTTTTTTTACCAAAAATGACAAGTTCCATCAAAACTCGTCGTAAATTCATTTTTCTCGCCCGTGGCGCTTCTTATCTTTGTTATATACGCGTTATATTGTCATACCGAAATTTTGAAGCATTTCAGAAAAATCAAAAATTCACAAAAAATCCAAAGGGGTTAGCCTTTGCTTATCTACCAAAAACGACAATTTTCATCAACACTCGCCGTAAATTTATTTTTCTTGCCCGTGAAGCTTCTTATATTTGTCAGATACGCGTTATATTTTCATACCTAAATTTTGAAGCATTTCGAAAAAAATAAAAAATTCACAAAAAAATCCAAAGGGGGTTAGCCTTTGTTTTTTTACCAAAAATGACAAGTTCCATCAAAACTCATCGTAAATTCATTTTTATCGCCCGTGATGCTTCTTATCTTTGTCAGATACGCGTTATATTGTCATACCAAAATTTTGAATCATTTCGGAAAAAATCAAAATTTCACAAAAATCCAAAGGGGTTAGCCTTTGCTTTTCTACCAAAAACGACAATTTTCATCAACACTCGCCGTAAATTCATTATTCTTGCCCGTGAAGCTTCTTATATTTGTCAGATATGCGTTATCTTGTCATACCTAAATTTTGAAGCATTTCGGAAAAAAATCAAAATTTCAGAACAAAATCCAAAGGGGTTAGCCTTTGTTTTTTTTTACCAAAAATGACAAGTTCCATCAAAACTCGTCGTAAATTCATTTTTCTCACCCGTGACACTTCTTATCTTTGTCAGATACGCGTTATATTGTCATACCAAAATTTTGAAGCATTTCGGAAAAAATCAAAACTTCACAAAAATCCAAAGGGGTTAGCCTTTGCTTTTTCTCAATAACGGCAAATTATATCAAAATTTATCGTAAATTCATTTTTCTCACCCGTGAAGCTTCTTATTTTTGTCACATACCGTGTTATATTGTCATACCTAAATTTTGAAGCATTTCAGAAAAAAAATCAAAATTTCAGAACAAAATCCAAAGGGGTTAGCCTTTGCTTTTTACCAAAAATGACAAGTTCCATCAATACTCGTCGTAAATTTATTTTTCTCGCCCATGAAGCTTCTTATATTTGTTAGATACGTGTTATATTGTCATACCTAAATTTTGAAGCATTTCAAAAAAATCAAAATTTCACCAAAAAAACCAAAGGGGTTAGCTTTGCTTTTCTACCAAAAACGACAATTTTCATCAACACTAGCCGTAAATTCATTTTTCCCGCCCGTGAATCAAATCTCACTATAAATTCATTTTTCTCGCCCATGAGGCTTCTTATCTTTGTCAGATATGCGTTATCTTGTCATACCTAAGTTTTGAAGCATTTCAGAAAAAATCAAAATTTCAGAACAAAATCCAAAGTGGTTAGCCTTTGCTTTTTACCAAAAACGGCAATTTTCATCAAAACTCGTCGTAAATTCATTTTTCTCGCCCTTGAAGCTTCTTATCTTTCTCAGATACGTGTTATGTTGTCATAACTAAATTTTGAAACATTTCAGAAAAAAAATTTTAAGCATTTCAGAAAAATCAAAATTTCACAAAAAATCCAAAGGGGTTAGCCTTTGATTTTTCTCAAAAACGGCAATTTTCATCAAAATTTATCTTAAATTCATTTTTCTCGCCCGTGAAGCTTCTTATATTTGTCAGTTACGTGTTATATTGTCATACCAAAATTTTTAAGCATTTCGGAAAAAATCAAAATTTCACAAAAAATCCAAAGGGGTTAGCCTTTGATTTTTCTCAAAAACGGCAATTTTCATCAAAATTGGTCGTAAATTCATTTTTCTTGCCCGTGAAGCTTCTTATCTTTGTCAGTTACGTGTTATATAGTCATACCTAATTTTTGAAGCATTTTAGAAAAAATCAAAATTTCACAAAAAAATCCAAAGGGGTTAGCCTTTGCTTTTCTACCAAAAACGACAATTTTCATCAACACTCGCCGTAAATTCATTTTTCTCGCCCGTGAATCAAAACTCAATGTAAATTCATTTTTCTCGCCCATGAGGCTTCTTATCTTTGTCAGATACGCGTTATCTTGTCATACCTAAATTTTGAAGCATTTCAGAAAAAAATCAAAATTTCAGAACAAAATCCAAAGGGGTTAGCCTTTGTTTTTTTACCAAAAATGACAAGTTCCATCAGAACTCGTCGTAAATTCATTTCGGAAAAATCAAAATTTCACAAAAAATCCAAATGGGTTAGCCTTTGCTTTTCTACCAAAAACGACAATTTTCATCAACACTCGCCGTAAATCCATTTTTCTCGCCCGTGAATCAAAACTCAATGTAAATTCATTTTTCTCGCCCATGAGGCTTCTTATCTTTGTCAGATACGTGTTATCTTGTCATACCTAAATTTTGAAGCATTTCAGAAAAAATCAAAATTTCAGAACAAAATCCAAAGGGGTTAGCCTTTGCTTTTTACCAAAAACGGCAATATTTATCAAAACTCGTCGTAAATTCATTTTTCGCGCCCGTGAAGCTTCTTATCTTTATCAGATACATGTTATGTTGTCATACCTAAATTTTGAAGCATTTCGGAAAAAAAAAATCAAAATTTCACAAAAATCCAAAGGGGTTAGCCTTTGTTTTTTACCAAAAACGACAAGTTCCATCAGAACTCGTCGTAAGTTCATTTTTCTCGCCTGTGAAGCTTCTTATCTTTATCAGATTTGCGTTATATTGGCATACCAATTTTTTAAGCATTTCGGAAAAAATCAAAATTTCACAAAAAATCCAAAGGGGTTAGCCTTTGATTTTTCTCAAAAATGGCAATTTTCATCAAAATTCGTCGTAAATTCATTTTTCTCGCCCGTGAAGTTTCTTATCTTTGCCAGTTACGTGTTTTATTGTCATACCTAAATTTTGAAGCATTTTGGAAAAAAAATCAAAATTTCACAAAAAAATCCAAAGGGGTTAGCCTTTGCTTTTCTACCTGAAACGACAATTTTCATCAACACTCGCCGTAAATTCATTTTTCTCGCCCGTGAATCAAAACTCAATGTAAATTCATTTTTCTCGCCCATGAGGCTTCTTATCTTTGTCAGATACGCGTTATCTTGTCATACCTAAATTTTGAAGCATTTCAGAAAAAATCAAAATTTCAGAACAAACTCCAAAGGGGTTAGCCTTTGCTTTTTACCAAAAATGACAAGTTCCATCAAAACTCGTCATAAATTCATTTTTCTCGTCCATGAAGCTTCTTATATTTGTCAGATACGTGTTATATTGTCATACCTCAATTTTGAAGCATTTCAGAAAAAAATCAAAATTTCACAAAAAATCCAAAGGGGTTAGCCTTTGCCTTTTTTCAAAAAAGGCAATTTTCATCAAAATTCATCGTAAATTCATTTTTCTCACCCGTGAAGCTTCTTATTTTTGTCAGATATGTGTTATATTGTCATACCTAAATTTTGAAGCATTTCAGAAAAAACAAAATTTCACCAAAAAATCCAAAGGGGTTAGCCTTTGCTTTTCTACCAAAAACGACAATTTTCATCAACACTCGCCGTAAATTCATTTTTCCCGCCCGTGACTCAAAACTCACTGTAAATTCATTTTTCTCGCCCATGAGGCTTCTTATCTTTGTCAGATATGCGTTATCTTGTCATACCTAAGTTTTGAAGCATTTCAGAAAAAATCAAAATTTCAGAACAAAATCCAAAGTGGTTAGCCTTTGCTTTTTACCAAAAACGGCAATTTTCATCAAAACTCGTCGTAAATTCATTTTTCTCGCCCTTGAAGCTTCTTATCTTTCTCAGATACGTGTTATGTTGTCATAACTAAATTTTGAAACATTTCAGAAAAAAAATTTTAAGCATTTCAGAAAAAATCAAAATTTCACAAAAAATCCAAAGGGGTTAGCCTTTGATTTTTCTCAAAAACGGCAATTTTCATCAAAATTTATCTTAGATTCATTTTTCTCGCCCGTGAAGCTTCTTATATTTGTCAGTTACGTGTTATATTGTCATACCAAAATTTTTAAGCATTTCGGAAAAAATCAAAATTTCACAAAAAATCCAAAGGGGTTAGCCTTTGATTTTTCTCAAAAACGGCAATTTTCATCAAAATTGGTCGTAAATTCATTTTTCTTGCCCGTGAAGCTTCTTATCTTTGTCAGTTACGTGTTATATAGTCATACCTAATTTTTGAAGCATTTTAGAAAAAATCAAAATTTCACAAAAAAATCCAAAGGGGTTAGCCTTTGCTTTTCTACCAAAAACGACAATTTTCATCAACACTCGCCGTAAATTCATTTTTCTCGCCCGTGAATCAAAACTCAATGTAAATTCATTTTTCTCGCCCATGAGGCTTCTTATCTTTGTCAGATACGCGTTATCTTGTCATACCTAAATTTTGAAGCATTTCAGAAAAAAATCAAAATTTCAGAACAAAATCCAAAGGGGTTAGCCTTTGTTTTTTTACCAAAAATGACAAGTTCCATCAGAACTCGTCGTAAATTCATTTCGGAAAAATCAAAATTTCACAAAAAATCCAAATGGGTTAGCCTTTGCTTTTCTACCAAAAACGACAATTTTCATCAACACTCGCCGTAAATCCATTTTTCTCGCCCGTGAATCAAAACTCAATGTAAATTCATTTTTCTCGCCCATGAGGCTTCTTATCTTTGTCAGATACGTGTTATCTTGTCATACCTAAATTTTGAAGCATTTCAGAAAAAATCAAAATTTCAGAACAAAATCCAAAGGGGTTAGCCTTTGCTTTTTACCAAAAACGGCAATATTTATCAAAACTCGTCGTAAATTCATTTTTCGCGCCCGTGAAGCTTCTTATCTTTATCAGATACATGTTATGTTGTCATACCTAAATTTTGAAGCATTTCGGAAAAAAAATCAAAATTTCACAAAAATCCAAAGGGGTTAGCCTTTGTTTTTTACCAAAAACGACAAGTTCCATCAGAACTCGTCGTAAATTCATTTTTCTCGCCTGTGAAGCTTCTTATCTTTGTCAGATTTGCGTTATATTGGCATACCAATTTTTTAAGCATTTCGGAAAAAATCAAAATTTCACAAAAAATCCAAAGGGGTTAGCCTTTGATTTTTCTCAAAAATGGCAATTTTCATCAAAATTCGTCGTAAATTCATTTTTCTCGCCCGTGAAGTTTCTTATCTTTGCCAGTTACGTGTTTTATTGTCATACCTAAATTTTGAAGCATTTTGGAAAAAAAATCAAAATTTCACAAAAAAATCCAAAGGGGTTAGCCTTTGCTTTTCTACCTGAAACGACAATTTTCATCAACACTCGCCGTAAATTCATTTTTCTCGCCCGTGAATCAAAACTCAATGTAAATTCATTTTTCTCGCCCATGAGGCTTCTTATCTTTGTCAGATACGCGTTATCTTGTCATACCTAAATTTTGAAGCATTTCAGAAAAAATCAAAATTTCAGAACAAACTCCAAAGGGGTTAGCCTTTGCTTTTTACCAAAAATGACAAGTTCCATCAAAACTCGTCGTAAATTCATTTCGGAAAAATCAAAATTTCACAAAAAATCCAAATGGGTTAGCCTTTGCTTTTCTACCAAAAACGACAATTTTCATCAACACTCGCCGTAAATCCATTTTTCTCGCCCGTGAATCAAAACTCAATGTAAATTCATTTTTCTCGCCCATGAGGCTTCTTATCTTTGTCAGATACGTGTTATCTTGTCATACCTAAATTTTGAAGCATTTCAGAAAAAATCAAAATTTCAGAACAAAATCCAAAGGGGTTAGCCTTTGCTTTTTACCAAAAACGGCAATATTTATCAAAACTCGTCGTAAATTCATTTTTCGCGCCCGTGAAGCTTCTTATCTTTATCAGATACATGTTATGTTGTCATACCTAAATTTTGAAGCATTTCGGAAAAAAAAATCAAAATTTCACAAAAATCCAAAGGGGTTAGCCTTTGTTTTTTACCAAAAACGACAAGTTCCATCAGAACTCGTCGTAAATTCATTTTTCTCGCCTGTGAAGCTTCTTATCTTTGTCAGATTTGCGTTATATTGGCATACCAATTTTTTAAGCATTTCGGAAAAAATCAAATTTCACAAAAAATCCAAAGGGGTTAGCCTTTGATTTTTCTCAAAAATGGCAATTTTCATCAAAATTCGTCGTAAATTCATTTTTCTCGCCCGTGAAGTTTCTTATCTTTGCCAGTTACGTGTTTTATTGTCATACCTAAATTTTGAAGCATTTTGGAAAAAAAATCAAAATTTCACAAAAAAATCCAAAGGGGTTAGCCTTTGCTTTTCTACCTGAAACGACAATTTTCATCAACACTCGCCGTAAATTCATTTTTCTCGCCCGTGAATCAAAACTCAATGTAAATTCATTTTTCTCGCCCATGAGGCTTCTTATCTTTGTCAGATACGCGTTATCTTGTCATACCTAAATTTTGAAGCATTTCAGAAAAAATCAAAATTTCAGAACAAACTCCAAAGGGGTTAGCCTTTGCTTTTTACCAAAAATGACAAGTTCCATCAAAACTCGTCATAAATTCATTTTTCTCGCCCATGAAGCTTCTTATATTTGTCAGATACGTGTTATATTGTCATACCTCAATTTTGAAGCATTTCAGAAAAAAACAAAATTTAACCAAAAAATCCAAAGGGGTTAGTCTTTGCTTTTGTACCAAAAACGACAATTTTCATCAACACTCGCCGTAAATTCATTTTTCCCGCCCGTGAATCAAAACTCACTGTAAATTCATTTTTCTCGCCGAAGAGGCTTCTTATCTTTGTGAGATATGCGTTATCTTGTCATACCTAAATTTTGAAGCATTTCAGAAAAAAATCAAAATTTCAGAACAAAATCCAAACGGGTTAGCCTTTGCTTTTTACCAAAAACGGCAATTTTCATCAAAACTCGTCGCAAATTCATTTTTCTCGCCCGTGAAGCTTCTTATCTTTGTCAGATACGTCTTATGTTGTCATACCTAAATTTTGAAGCATTTCAGAAAAAAATCAAAATTTCACAAAAAATCCAAAGGGGTTACCCTTTGTTTTTTTTACCAAAAACGACAAGTTCCATCAAAGCTCATCGTAAATTCATTTTTCTCGCATGTGAAGCTTCTTATCTTTGTCAGATTTGCATTATAATGTCATACCAAAATTTTTAAGCATTTCAGAAAAAATCAAAATTTCACAAAAAATCCAATGGGGTTAGCCTTTGATTTCTCTCAAAAATGGCAATTTCCATCAAAATTCGTCGTAAATTCATTTTTCTCGCCCGTGAAGCTTCTTATATTTGTCAGTTACATGTTATATTGTCATACCTAAATTTTGAAGCATTTCGGAAAAAAAATCAAAATTTCACAAAAAAATCCAAAGGGGTTAGCCTTTGCTTTTCTACCAAAAACGACAATTTTCATCAACACTTGCCGTAAATTCATTTTCTCGCCCGTGAATCAAAACTCAATGTAAATTCATTTTTCCCGCCCATGAATATTCTTATCTTTGTCAGATAAGCGTTATCTTGTCATACCTAAATTTTGAAGCATTTCGGAAAAAAACCAAAATTTCAGAACAAAATCCAAAGGGGTTAGTCTTTGTTTTTTTACCAAAAATGACAAGTTCCATCAAAACTCGTCGTAAATTCATTTTTCTCGCCCGTGGCGCTTCTTATCTTTGTTATATACGCGTTATATTGTCATACCGAAATTTTGAAGCATTTCAGAAAAAATCAAAAATTCACAAAAAATCCAAAGGGGTTAGCCTTTGCTTATCTACCAAAAACGACAATTTTCATCAACACTCGCCGTAAATTTATTTTTCTTGCCCGTGAAGCTTCTTATATTTGTCAGATACGCGTTATATTTTCATACCTAAATTTTGAAGCATTTTGAAAAAATCAAAATTTCACAAAAAAATCCAAAGGGGGTTAGCCTTTGTTTTTTTACAAAAATGACAAGTTCCATCAAAACTCATCGTAAATTCATTTTTATCGCCCGTGATGCTTCTTATCTTTGTCAGATACGCGTTATATTGTCATACCAAAATTTTGAATCATTTCGGAAAAAATCAAAATTTCACAAAAATCCAAAGGGGTTAGCCTTTGCTTTTCTACCAAAAACGACAATTTTCATCAACACTCGCCGTAAATTCATTATTCTTGCCCGTGAAGCTTCTTATATTTGTCAGATATGCGTTATCTTGTCATACCTAAATTTTGAAGCATTTCGGAAAAAAATCAAAATTTCAGAACAAAATCCAAAGGGGTTAGCCTTTGTTTTTTTTACCAAAAATGACAAGTTCCATCAAAACTCGTCGTAAATTCATTTTTCTCACCCGTGACACTTCTTATCTTTGTCAGATACGCGTTATATTGTCATACCAAAATTTTGAAGCATTTCGGAAAAAATCAAAACTTCACAAAAATCCAAAGGGGTTAGCCTTTGCTTTTTCTCAATAACGGCAAATTATATCAAAATTTATCGTAAATTCATTTTTCTCACCCGTGAAGCTTCTTATTTTTGTCAGATACCGTGTTATATTGTCATACCTAAATTTTGAAGCATTTTAGAAAAAAACAAAATTTCACCAAAAAATCCAAAGGGGTTAGCCTTTGCTTTTCTACCAAAAACGACAATTTTCATCAACACTCGCCGTAAATTCATTTTTCTCGCCCGTCCATCAAAACTCACTGTAAATTCATTTTTCTCGCCCATGAGGCTTCTTATCTTTGTCAGATACGCGTTATCTTGTCATACCTAAATTTTGAAGCATTTCAGAAAAAATCAAAATTTCAGAACAAACTCCAAAGGGGTTAGCCTTTGCTTTTTACCAATAACGGCAATTTTCATCAAAACTCGTCGTAAATTCATTTTTCTCGCCCGTGGTGCTTCTTATCTTTGTCAGTTACGTGTTATATTGTCATACCTAAATTTTGAAGCATTTCAGAAAAAATCAAAATTTCACAAAAAAATCCAAAGGGGTTAGCCTTTGCTTTTCTACCAAAAACGACAATTTTCATCAACACTTGCCGTAAATTCATTTTTCTCACCCGTGAATCAAAACTCAATGTAAATTCATTTTTCTCGTCCATGAGGCTTATTATCTTTGTCAGATATGCGTTATCTTGTCATACCTAAATTTTGAAGCATCTCAGAAAAAAATCAAAATTTCATAACAAAATCCAAAGGGGTTAACCTTTGCTTTTTACCAAAAACGGCAATTTTCATCAAAACTCATCGTAAATTCATTTTTCTCGCCCGTGAAGCTTCTTATCTTTGTTAGATACGTGTTATGTTGTCATACCTAAATTTTGAACCATTTCAGAAAAAAATCAAAATTTCACAAAAAATCCAAAGGGGTTAGCCTTTGTGTTTTTACCAAAAACGACAAGTTGCATCAAAACTCGTCGTAAATTCATTTTTCTCGCCTGTGAAGCTTCTTATCTTTGTCAGATTTGCGTTATATTGTCATACCAAAATTTTTAAGCATTTCAGAAAAAAACAAAATTTCACAAAAAATCCAAAGGGGTTAGCCTTTGCTTTTTACCAAAAATGACAAGTTCCATCAAAACTCGTCAGAAATTCATTTTTCTCGCCCATGAAGCTTCTTATATTTGTCAGATACGTGTTATATTGTCATACCTAAATTTTGAAGCATTTCAGAAAAAAAAAACAAAATTTAACCAAAAAATCCAAAGGGGTTAGTCTTTGCTTTTGTACCAAAAACGACAATTTTCATCAACACTCGCCGTAAATTCATTTTTCCCGCCCGTGAATCAAAACTCACTGTAAATTCATTTTTCTCGCCGAAGAGGCTTCTTATCTTTGTCAGATATGCGTTATCTTGTCATACCTAAATTTTGAAGCATTTCAGAAAAAAAATCAAAATTTCAGAACAAAATCCAAAGGGGTTAGCCTTTGCTTTTTACCAAAAACGGCAATTTTCAATAAAACTCGTCGCAAATTCATTTTCTCGCCCGTGAAGCTTCTTATCTTTGTCAGATACGTCTTATGTTGTCATACCTAAATTTTGAAGCATTTCAGAAAAAAATCAAAATTTCACAAAAAATCCAAAGGGGTTACCCTTTGTTTTTTTACCAAAAACGACAAGTTCCATCAAAGCTCATCGTAAATTCATTTTTCTCGCATGTGAAGCTTCTTATCTTTGTCAGATTTGCATTATAATGTCATACCAAAATTTTTAAGCATTTCAGAAAAAATCAAAATTTCACAAAAAAATCCAATGGGGTTAGCCTTTGATTTCTCTCAAAAACGGCAATTTCCATCAAAATTCGTCGTAAATTCATTTTTCTCGCCCGTGAAGCTTCTTATATTTGTCAGTTACGTGTTATATTGTCATACCTAAATTTTGAAGCATTTCGGAAAAAAAATCAAAATTTCACAAAAAATCCAAAGGGGTTAGCCTTTGCTTTTCTACCAAAAACGACAATTTTCATCAACACTTGCCGTAAATTCATTTTTCTCGCCCGTGAATCAAAAATCAATATAAATTCATTTTTCCCGCCCATGAATCTTCTTATCTTTGTCAGATAAGCGTTATCTTGTCATACCTAAATTTTGAAGCATTTCGGAAAAAATCAAAATTTCAGAACAAAATCCAAAGGGGTTAGTCTTTGTTTTTTTACCAAAAATGACAAGTTCCATCAAAACTCGTCGTAAATTCATTTTTCTCGCCCGTGGCACTTCTTATCATTGTTATATACGCGTTATATTGTCATACCGAAATTTTGAATCATTTCGGAAAAAATCAAAAATTCACAAAAAATCCAAAGTGGTTAGCCTTTGCTTATCTACCAAAAACGACAATTTTCATCAACACTCGCCGTAAATTCAAATTTCTCGCCCGTGAATCAAAACTCAATGTAAATTCATTTTTCTCACCCATGAGGCTTCTTATCTTTGTCAGATACGAGTTATCTTGTCATACCTAAATTTTGAAGCATTTCAGAAAAAATCAAAATTTCAGAACAAACTCCAAAGGGGTTAGCCTTTGCTTTTTACAAAAAATGACAAGTTCCATTAAAACTCGTCATAAATTCATTTTTCTCACACATGAATCTTCTTATATTTGTCAGATATGTGTTATATTATCATACCTAAATTTTGAAGCATTTCAGAAAAAAAACAAAATTTAACCAAAAAATCCAAAGGGGTTAGTCTCTGCTTTTGTACCAAAAACGACAATTTTCATCAACACTCGCCGTAAATTCATTTTTCTCGCCCTTGAATCAAAACTCACTGTAAATTCATTTTTCTCGCCCAAGAGGCTTCTTATCTTTGTCAGATATGCGTTATCTTGTCATACCTAAATTTTGAAGCATTTCAGAAAAAAATCAAAATTTCAGAACAAAATCCAAAGGGGTTAGCCTTTGCTTTTTACCAAAAACGGCAATTTTCATCAAAACTCGTCGCAAATTCATTTTTCTCGCCTGTGAAGCTTCTTATCTTTGTCAGATACGTGTTATGTTGTCATACCTAAATTTTGAAGCATTTCAGAAAAAACTCAAAATTTCACAAAAAATCCAAAGGGGTTACCCTTTGTTTTTTTACCAAAAACGACAAGTTCCATCAAAGCTCATCGTAAATTCATTTTTCTCGCATGTGAAGCTTCTTATCTTTGTCAGATTTGCATTATAATGTCATACCAAATTTTTTAAGCATTTCAGAAAAAATCAAAATTTCACAAAAAATCCAATGGGGTTAGCCTTTGATTTCTCTCAAAAACGGCAATTTCCATCAAAATTCGTCGTAAATTCATTTTTCTCGCCCGTGAAGCTTCTTATATTTGTCAGTTACGTGTTATATTGTCATACCTAAATTTTGAAGCATTTCGGAAAAAAATCAAAAATTCACAAAAAAATCCAAAGGGGTTAGCCTTTGCTTTTCTACCAAAAACGACAATTTTCATCAACACTTGCCGTAAATTCATTTTTCTCACCCGTGAATCAAAACTCAATGTAAATTAATTTTTCCCGCCCATGAATCTTCTTATCTTTGTCAGATAAGCGTTATCTTGTCATACCTAAATTTTGAAGAATTTCGGAAAAAATCGAAATTTCAGAACAAAATCCAGAGGGGTTAGTCTTTGTTTTTTTACCAAAAATGACAAGTTCCATCAAAACTCGTCGTAAATTCATTTTTCTCGCCCGTGGCGCTTCTTATCTTTGTTAGATACGCGTTATATTGTCATACCGAAATTTTGAAGCATTTCAGAAAAAAATAAAAAATTCACAAAAAATCCAAAGGGGTTAGCCTTTGCTTATCTACCAAAAACGACAATTTTCATCAACACTCGCCGTAAATTTATTTTTCTTGCCCGTGAAGCTTCTTATATTTGTCAGATACGCGTTATATTTACATACCTAAATTTTGAAGCATTTCGAAAAAAATCAAAATTTCACAAAAAATCCAAAGGGGGTTAGCCTTTGTTTTTTTACCAAAAATGACAAGTTCCATCAGAACTCATCGTAAATTCATTTTTATCGCCCGTGATGCTTCTTATCTTTGTCAGATACGCGTTATATTGTCATACCAAAATTTTGAATCATTTCGGAAAAAATCAAAATTTCACAAAAAATCCAAAGGGGTTAGCCTTTGCTTTTCTACAAAGAACGACAATTTTCATCAACACTCGCCGTAAATTCATTTTTCTCGCCCGTGAATCAAAACTCAATGTAAATTCATTTTTCTCGCCCATGAGGCTTCTTATCTTTGTCAGATATGCGTTATCTTGTCATACCTAAATTTTGAAGCATTTCAGAAAAAAATCAAAATTTCAGAACAAAATCCAAAGGGGTTAGCCTTTGTTTTTTTTTTTACCAAAAATGACAAGTTCCATCAAAACTCGTCGTAAATTCATTTTTCTCACCCGTGACGCTTCTTATCTTTGTCAGATACGCGTTATATTGTCATAGCAAAATTTTGAAGCATTTCGGAAAAAAATCAAAAATTCACAAAAAATCCAAAGGGGTTAGCCTTTGCTTTTTCTCAAAAACGGTAATTTTCATCAAAATTTATCGTAAATTCATTTTTCTCACCCGTGAAGCTT